>SZWC01030097.1:0-10652 GCA_023375785.1 Penium margaritaceum | reverse complement strand
TGTGTGTGTGTGTGTGTGTGTGTGTGTGTGTGTGTGTGTGTGTGTGTGTGTGTGTGTGTGTGTGTGTGTGTGCATCGAGTAGGACCGTGACACTATTTAGGTTGTCCTGACCTCGGTTGTCATTTCTCTCTGCACAATTCAGTATTTACTACTACTGACATTTGTGTTCGTGTCCCTAGCCAACCCCTTGTTGTTCTCACCTCCACCACTGTGTGCTAGTGAGTTTGCTGACCGGCTTGTACTGCCGCACCAGCGGCACTAGTGCTAGGAAGCTGTCCCTCAATAACATGCTAATTTTCACGGACGTTTCGTTCTTTTACCCGAGAGAGAAATAATAATTTTCCCGTGCATGCATTGTGTACACCTCCATCATGCATTCGGACTGTTGTCAATGTGAAGACATGAATGCTTTGGGCTTCTCGTCTTAAGGTGTGAGTGGGAAAAGCGAGTAGTCAGTGGAAAATGGTTGTCATGTTGAACCATCCATTACTCTCACAACCTTGCAAGATGCGCTATGAATTTTTCCACTGACGGGTCCGTAGAATTCCAGGGTTCCGGAATGTTTGCACAATCTTTGGGCCAGGGTGAAGGCATCCGGTGTCCAGCAACCCAAGACGTTTATTCAGTGGTTGGGGCTTCGCCATTAGTGAAGATCCGAGGGTAGAGTGCATGTCTCCGGTCCCACTCTTGCTTGATGAGCCTCCACTGTCGCCTTTCTTCGCTCGCTTCAGGCCATGGGATGTCCATAGACCACCCATCGTGCATAGGCACCTTGTTAGGGGTAGGGCATCGTCCCCAAGACATTGCTGCGTCCCGAGATGCCAGTGGGGAAGGATTACATAAGCAATTGAAAGCGAACCATTGCAAAAATGATAGTGCATTGTTGTAACCCACGTTCGTGGTTTAAAGTGTCATGTCATATACGCTGATGACCTCTCACAACGCCATGCACTTTTCACGTTGACAAATGATGTCAACGCGTTAGAGCGACGTTTCGCGACATGGACTAGTGGGTTGAATTGGAAACTGTTGTGCTTTGTGGCGTTCCTATACAGTTTGCTGTGACCACTCGGCCGTGTCCATACTCGTGCAGATCCCTGAGGCAGGCGGCCCTGGTGACACCGGCGCGACGACAGGCGGCGGACTACCCGTCCGGAGCTGACCGACCACTGTTCCAGAGCCCCAGATGTCACCGGGACTCCTTGCTGTGACTTCTACGTCTTGCAGGCGCCTTTCGGCGGACTGGGCATGAGGCCCATTTGCATGTTTTTGCATTATATACTCGCTGTCCGTCGATGGATGCATGCATGTGACCAGTCGTTGCGTGCGTCTTTTGATTCTGCACGTCTAGGTTCAGACGGCGTAGGATTCTGACANTTGTGCCGTTCCTGTACAGTTTACTGTGACCACTCGGCCGTGTCCATACTCGTGCAGATCCCTGAGGCAGGCGGCCCTGGTGACACCGGCGCGACGACAGGCGGCGGACTACCCGTCCGGAGCTGACCGACCACTGTTCCAGAGCCCCAGATGTCACCGGGACTCCTTGCTGTGACTTCTACGTCTTGCAGGCGCCTTTCGGCGGACTGGGCATGAGGCCCATTTGCATGTTTTTGCATTATATACTCGCTGTCCGTCGATGGATGCATGCATGTGACCAGTCGTTGCGTGCGTCTTTTGATTCTGCACATCTAGGTTCAGACGGCGTAGGATTCTGACATGTGTGCGCTGAGTTACGGCCAAAACAGTGGTTTTGGGCCGGTTTTAGGACAGCTCTTGGACTGCCGCGTGCGACACCCGCCGTGCGCCGCGGCAGGTATTTATGCCCTGGACCTGTCAGTTGTCATTTCTCTCTGCATTTACTAAGCTATTGAAGCTTATGAGACTTTGCGCGTAAAAAAAATAAAGAATCCTTCATGTCGAAATTACACATCGACTGGTTCGTAGACCTCTTGCCCACGTGGAGTGGACCCCCTTCCCCCCCAAATGGACGTGCTTACTATTCCTCGCTCTTTCAGTTTCAAACATCCGTGAAGTCCATGCTTAACGCCTCGTCCGCTTGCACAGGAGATCGCCAAGAATAATTTTATGCACTTTTCAGGTGAAACTTCCATTTTTTCGAGACCGCAACAGATAATGGCCGATCACGGACAGTTCCGTTCACGAATATTCCTTTCCAACAAGTAGCCCGTTGTGGACATATGGTTGTTTTAGTAAAAAAACTTGGACATGAATTCCGTAAAGTGCGTTATGTGGCCATGAATCTAATTCTGCAAGCACGTGGTATGGCAGACATGAAGGTCTCGAGCTCTGGATATAGGGTCATTAAAGAGCGGTCTGTGGGGGATCTATTGAGAATTTGATGGGTACATAGTCACACGCCCGCCAGAAAAAAACATAATAGGTAATGGTTCAGGGACGGGCGAGAAGCCTCGAAACGACTCCCCCAGCATGGATTCTCTGCCTACTGGCTAAGAATGCCAGATTGCTTGCAGGATTTTTAGATTTGGCACATCGATGCTGACACGATACACGTCCGAGACCCGTCGTGGACGGGTCGATATGAGACGCGTCCACGCAAGAGCGTCCAAACACCAGCATGGGCAGACGAAAGAGTCTTGGAGAATAGAGTGGTGCCTACATATGGTCCGCTCGCCAATTGGTTGACAGAACAAATACCTCACAGCATCTTGGAACATCTGACCATTGGTTGTGAATCTTGTCCCTGACGACGGAAGCTGCCAGGGTTTGTCGTCAAGCGCTTCCAAGGTTGTTTCGTCGCTTGTGCAACTGTAATGAAACATACGAAGCATCTCTCACATTCATCGCGAGAAAGAAAAACCCTTCATCACAGGCAATGAAACAACTCACACGATGATTTCACTTATAAAAACGCTCTTATGACACACTGCAGACTCGGGCGTAGACGATGGAAAGCAATTCTCTAACCTTAATCTCTTGACAGCTGTAAGCATTACAGGCAGCTAAGGGATATCTGAACAGATTTAACTTCAAGCACGTACAAAAATCAAGAATCTCTCCAAGAATTCAATCCAATTGACCCCATGTCAAGAAAGATGCGTGGAAAATATAGAAACATGGAAGTAATTGAGATCCATATGATTTAACATGTGAACGCTTATAACTAGCATCAAATAAAATTACAAGGAAAGCAAAAGTCACTTTCAAAATTGATTGGTGTGATACTGAATGATAAATTCCTACAGTAAGACATCCCCATGTAGTTCTACTATGTGTTTCACACCCAATGTAGTTCTCTTATGAGTTGCCTTTCTTAAACAGGCAACCCTCTGTTGGCATGTCATGCACAACAAATCGTACCCCATCGAAGTACACTCATACAAATCAAAATGACATGAGAGCATTTGTAAATTACATTTGATACCTTGATTTTGCATCCATTATCGTAAAAAGCAAGCGTGTGACATGTATCAACAATGGAGGTATGATACGTCTTATTCAAATGCACAACATTTCCTTCGTGTACCAAAAGCTACATGTTATCATGTCCATTCTAATGTCATTCCATCGGGTTCAACTTTATTATTACCATTAAAGGTAAAATTTGCACTTTTCTTCCATGGACCCGTAAAACAATGAAATAACAAAATCTCATCCACAACATCACAATTTCTAAGTGGAAGATAAAAAAATTTCTAATTTAGAGAAATTACAATGAAAAACATGATGAAATCATGCACATCAACTTCTTAAGAAAACAAACGTTTTGCTCACTTCTTGAAGAAAAAAACTTCCACACATGCATTAATGAACAAATAGAAAGGAAAAAAATCATATCAATGTTATGCACAAGGTAGTGTGGACATGCACTGTTTCCTTCTAGTTATAAAAATTTGTAAAAATAGCGGTTTGTAATACATATGGAAGATGATAGCATCAAATTCAAAGGGAATTCAACACTCTCCCAACACTAAAAGGGAACTAACTTGGCTTACAAGGATTCAATGTTTTTTCTACAAACAATTGGAGATAAAACCCAGTTATGAAAGCAAGTGTTGGATTTGATGAAAGCCTACTTAGAAGATGAATAGATTTCTGTTTGAAGGACAAATCCATAAAAAGTGGGTATCGCTAAATCACAGACCTTGTGAGGGACCTGTGACTACATATGGGTTCTCCCCCTTCTTACCCGAAATCGAAAAATGCAAAATCATCTAAAGTTCACATTAAGAGATTGAAGACATACACAAACCTTTTGCACTTTAACCACGAGTATAATGCTAAGTATGGGTTTTTTGAGCCTCCAGTGGAAAATGAAAATTCCTCTATTGTAATAATTTAAATACAATATAAGAACTGAAGAAAGAAAAATAAATTGAAAAACATATCTTATAATAGTCAATGGGAGCTCATGAGGATATGTGCATGAAAAGGGAACGTACCTAAACCATGTTTAGCAACATAATGTATGTGTATGGTCTATTTAGTCTAGGCTTGGTACGAAAGTGGTAGATTCCTATTGTATGCATTTTCAAAATATAGAGAATTCTCCACAATCAAGATGACTTAAAAAATTCTAAAAATCAAATATAATTAGTCAAAATATATAAAAGGAATACTAAAAAACGAATTGAAATGGAATAAAACATAAAAACGTTTTAGATGTATTCATTATCTTCATGAAATTGCCAAAAGCGGAATCACAATGAAATAGAGGAGCAAACTTTCACACACTAGGTTAAAGATTTACTCTTCCGCCATATTCACATAAATTAACATTGATGCAAAAATTCATCAATATAAGAATCTTTAATGAATTAATTGTTGATAGTTTAATTATTTTTGAGGGGAAAAACTACGGATTTGAGTGAAAATTGACACTGAGGAAATTTCCTTAAAATGTGAGAAAACTTATTCGAATGAAATGAAAAGGAAAACACGATGTACATTCTTTACAAAATGCAAAATATTGTAAGTAAAACAATGTAAGACATGAAATTCATATTAATGTTAAAAGATGAAAATGTAATATGTTTTAACAAGGAAAACCATTACTTATCGATACTTATAGTTACAAGCATAACGATAGAAAATAGAATAAGTTCTCTCTTCACCAAAATTGGATTTGATAAATGTTTCTTACAAACAGTGATTTTTTTATGTGATAATGCGTGTGTTTGCAGATGTTGTCATTGTCTTAATGTGTATGTAGACATTTGTTTATTATGAAAACAATGGAAACCCTCTTTAGAGATGTAAATAAAGAATCTCGTTTTTTTAATAATGTAACATGGAGAATGGAATCAACATGGTAAAGGTGGTAAAGTATTAACCTATGACTTGTTCTTGTCATTGGAAAATTGCACACTAAAACATGATTAGTAACATGTGTATGAGAATCACTTATTAATGTACAAAGACAAGCATTTTCAATTTTGAGTCCATCATGGCTTGTATTCTTATTACCATCATCCCTTTTTGGAATGATTTTTATTGAAATTCATGTGTCAGAGATAGGTTGATAAACGAAGAAATAAGAAATGAATTTAATACATCTATATGATGGTCATGTGAGAAATAAAAACATTTTTTGTTCCATTAATCTGAATATTTAGACCTTGATAATGATTATAGAGTTATCATTGAGTTGCTGTATTGTTGTATTATTCAAAACTAACAAAACATTTCATGATTAGAACCAGTTTTCACTACATTTTTTAGTAAATTATTATAGGTTGTTTTTATTCTAAATCAAAATTTGAATATTTGTGGAAACTCTTAGTTCGTATCTTTTTGCTAAAACTGACGTGATGAATGAAAAATTGCACTTTTCATGTTAGTAAAAGCTAACGTTTTTAAATATACTTTTTAGCTTCAAGGTTAATCCCAATTGTGGCAAGGATATTGAACAATTTAATGCATGATCTGAAGAGAAAGGTGCTCCCCTTGTATTACAAGATATTTCCATGTTGAAAAAAATGCCTTGTAAGTTCTTGTTGAGAAAGTTTTATATGAAATTTTATTTGAATAGTTTTTTTAATTACAAGTATTGTTCAGGGAGTATCAATTCTATGAAGAGTTTTGAAATAGGTTTTCAGACAAGTTTCTTGCCTTACATTTGGGCGCAATGCCATACTATGCATTGAAGGTCGTCAAAGTAAGGGGTTAGGTGGAGCCACCATTGTAACCACAAAAGGTCTTTTGAATGTCAAGTTGTCCTTCTCATAGGATGGTAGGCGTTTTCTTGCTCAGAGGGGCCTTTGTGGTATTGACCTTGCTTGGGTTGTGTGAACTTGGAAGGTTTACAAGGATCACAAAGGGATCTCTAACATCATTCTCCATTTACGTTCCCATAAAAGTGCAAGGCCTAGAAGGTTCGGAAAGGGACTTGTAGATGTCTCTCTTTTGTAGGTGCTCTTGTGGTAAGGCATGGAGACTTGTTCGTTGTGTGGGGATAAAACCTTTTGAGATTGTAGTAGAGATACTGAAAATTGATAGAAACTTGCTTTATAATCAAGGTGTTAGTAGTTTTAGGACGTAAATATGAAACCTCTTTGTGGTAGTTTAAGCTTGTTACCACTTGTACTTTAGTTGAAGAAGCTTCCACTCTGTGGAAGCTTCCTTTAGTTTAGGGATCTTGCACCTTGACTAGGTGTAAGTGATGATTTTCGGAGAGAAATTATTCCTCAAAGGGGGATAATTCGTGTTTGAGGAGGTTTCCCAGGTCGTCAAGTGAAGCTTCATATGAAAGATGCTTGCTCATGGCGAGCCTATTAATATTGTGATGTTACCATAGCACAACATTAAGTTTAGAAATTATGATCCAACTTGAGCTTGCATTTAGTTTAACCATGAAGATGAAAGTGTTTGAGCTTCATGCATGATTGAGACGATGTTATGTAGGCCTGTTACTCAACTTGTGTGTTGTGTGTCCAAATCATCAGGCCCTCTTAATGTTTGTGTTTACGTGACATTGTCACCATTTCCTTATAGAAGCATTTCCTCTTACCATATGCATGCATGTGCATTAGGCATCATCACACCATTGTGGCGTGCTCACGAGAGAAAAAATGGTTCATTTATGTTAAGGGAGTTTTTTGAACATCATAAGTGAGATTCTGAAGGAGTCAGAAAATTCTTTGAAAGCCCCTTATTAAAGTGTTGTTTGTGATGTAACAAAGTAGTAATTGACTTTTTCTTTTCATCACTATAGAAATAGGAAGTTCTTATTTGAAAGGAAAGTACATGTAATAGAGCTTTCTATTACCATCAGAGAAATAAATTCAATGGAAAGTTCATGATGCCAAGGTGTCATTTGAATATTTATGTAATTTGAATATTTGAACAGATGAATCTTCGAAAAAAGAAAAGCATAATATTCTTCTTATGCATAATGTTAGAAAAAAAAAATGTTTTAATCCCATTTTCAAGTGATTTTCGTTTTGATTATGGAATGGAATAGATTATATTTTAATTAAAATGTAATGAGTGAATTATTTGTAGTATTATTTTTTATGTGTTTCGTTGTTCTTGAGTAAGACAAGGAAGTTTAAATTATGATTGATTGATGATTAAAATGTGAAAATATGAGGAATATGAAGAATAATTAGCTGACGAATAAACGGTTAGAGTTAGCACAAAGATTGTATTGATACTTTCGTGGATAAGTTTTTTTTCACAAATTTTTATACAATGAAAGGGATGGTTAAGCATTGGAATTTTCAAGAATTTATTAGTGTAAGTCCAGGTTCATACATTTGATAAGAAAAATGAATAATTGAGAGGTTTTTCGACACATATAATTTTAATGTTGGTTCTTGCACACGTACAACATTTATCAATGATAGGAATTTTAAATGTAAGTTTCGACTTAATGTTTTTTCAAGAATGTTTTGTGATGAAATGTTCTCAGAGTTACCCCATGAGTGATCATGTGCCATGTCATCTTGTTAGCTTGCCAAGTGAAAACATCCTTGCGTTATCATGTATTTTAGCGTTCAAGGAATAGAGTTTTACTTGTTTTCGAAGTGAATTTCAGTTGTCATGTTAGTTGTTTACATACACTCTTAGTAACCTGGACATTGCATTGCTGGTTCAGGTGTACATTGTCAAGCCCTTTCGTGAGAATGCTAGATGATGCTGATGTTCGTTGTTTGGACAGCTGTCTGCTGACATGCCTCCGGGTATCGAGACTGTACCGATTTACTGACTTGAGGGCCTACTCGTTTCAACCTTTGCTTCAACGGAGAGCCAACTGGCAGCGGTCGCCATAAGTTGCCTCGTGACAAAGTCCAAATCACGTGATTCATTTCGGCAGGCCGGCCCTTCGCTCAGCCGAGGGGGCGAGTATAGGTGCGACAAAGTTGCGCCTTGTCTCGCTGGTCGTTTGTAACTGGGACAAACCCGCCGGTAGGTGGAAGCAAGCCAATCGGCCCCCCCCGCCGGCGCCACGGGTACACCAGCTTGCCACGCACTTGCAGTTGGATAGAAGAAATGGGTTTCACCGTTCATCCCCCATGCTCAGAGCAGAAAAAAATAATTCTTCAGGATCGGTTGTCCACGCTGGCGCAATCCATCTGGAGAAGCCGGTTAGAGGCGTGGCTGTCAGAACCATCGGTTCGTTTCCCCTGTAGGGGAAACGAACCGATGGTCGCGTCGCGAAGAGCCTAATGGTGGTTGGTCCGAAAGGGAGCCAAACAAGCCCCCCCAGGTTGTACTTCAAGACCTGCGAATGGATGAGCCCAGTTCGACCCACCAGATAGCTCCGTTCGTTAAGGGGTTGTTTGGATGTCACCACATTTGCCCCGCGACTCGGTTTTTGGTGGCCAAACAATGACGTGGCACTGTTCACCAGTGGTCTAGTGAGCCTGCAATCATTTCTCATCATAATAGTTGCTCCGTTGACTCTCCATGGATGTGGATTCATTTTTACTCGTTAGTGCGTCGAACGGTCCATTTCATTACGCGAACTTGTTCTGAAGTCATAGTTCGGTCGTGGGGTGAGCATTAGCGAAGTCGACGTGGCCACAAACGAAGCCCATGAGAAACCTCGCTCCAAAATATCTTCTGTGTGGTCGTCAGGCTAACCAAACATCCATTTGGGTTCCTTGACCGTTTTTGTGACCACTCAGAGGCCGTGTGGTGCTATCCAAACCACCCCTAAACGTACCCACTGGTCGCCTCGAGAAACAGACAGTTCTTCGCACCTTTCCAGAATTATCCCAGAGACCCGATCCCGATTCCCTCGCCCGAGTCGGGCTTGTGACATCGACTCACATGAAGGCTACTAAACAACGCGTGTTCAACAGGTTTAGTGACAACGTGACCACCAATCTGCCGAAGACAAATAGAGTATCGGAAATCGACTGTCCGTTCTTCGAACACAAAAATATACATGGGTAGTTCAATACTGGAAAAGGGAAAGCCATTCAACAGCCAACGACTTTCACAAGAGCACGAATAAAAACCAATTTATCATCAACTGAAAGCACATGAAAACTTAGTGAAAGCAACTTAATTTCGAATTCAAATTGCAAAACAAACTACAATGATGCATAATACGATGTGATATTTGAAGGAAATCAATATAAAGAAGAAAATAACCATATACCCATCGATTTCCCGACAGACTCCCCATATCCATGTACCCCAGAATAAGCATGCCATCTCACCGACTTCGCAGATTTTTGAAGCTATGCCAGAGAATAACACAATAAGAATGATGTATCCAATCTCCGATAGAAATTCCGCATGTCGACGTAGCAAACCAAACAGCGTAAAAATGGAGGCATCAGTAGAAGCGAAAAGAAAGCATCTCAAACCCTTCAAAAGATAATTTTGCGATACTTCAATTGCGCTTGAAGTGGCTTTTCCATTCTTCCCGTGATATCGTCGGCCACATCGCATGAACGGATGGTCATTCGCACTGTCCTGCCGAGCAACGTAATCGTGAGGCCCGTTTGGAGACCGAGCGAGACCACCAATAGTTCATAGGTTTGAGGGTTGAACTATACAACATCATTATTCAAACTGAGTTCAACAATAAAATAGGGAGCAAAGGACCAATGTCGAGCATGCATGCCGACAACTTTCAGACATTGCTAAAAAAAACCCAGACCTACCTCCCTTGATGAAGGACTCATCGCTCTTAATGATTTAACACCTCAGGTAACATAACGAGAAGCCTCAAACATGATTCCATGTCTCATAAAAGAAACAAACACCAATATACTACAAAACGCAAAACAGAAAAGCAACATGTTTTTGGGCCTTCGCATAAATGAAAAATCAAAGAATATGTAAACATCTCTGTGTACAACAATATAGTTTTACTTTACAAATTAAACCAATAACTATACATATAAATATATGTGTACATATAAATATACATATGCCATCACATATACATATACATAAACATATACATGTAAATGTACGAAAACATACATATGTACATATACATATACAAATACATATACCTATACATATACATATACATATACCTATACATATACCTATACATATACATACACATATACATACACACACACATATACATACACATATACATACACATACACATATACATACACATATACATATACATATACATATACATATACATATACATATACATATACATATACATATACATATACATATACATATACATA
>SZWC01030095.1:1423-19217 GCA_023375785.1 Penium margaritaceum | reverse complement strand
TCATACAAGGAGGCCATGGCTGCACCGGATGCAGCAGATTGGGCGCAAGCCGTGCAGCAGGAGATACAGTCGCAGCTGGACAACGGCACGTGGGAGCTGACTGAGCGTCCACCAGGACGTAAGGTGATCAAGTGCAAGTGGGTGTTCAAGAAGAAGCGGGGAGCAGATGGTAACCTGGAAAAGTACAAGGCGAGGCTGGTCGCCAAGGGCTACTCGCAGCAGGAGGGCATCGACTACACAGAAACTTTTGCCCCTGTTGCAAAGTTTGCCTCTGTACGCACGCTCCTCTCTTATGCAGCAGCGGAGGACTTCGAGGTTCACCACATGGATGTCAAGACGGCATTATTGAATATTGACTTGGAGGAGGAGATCTACATGGAGCGGCCGGAGGGGTTTGTCATGGATGGCCAGGAGCACCTGGTCTGCAAGCTGCAGAAGTCGCTGTACGGCCTCAAACAAGCGTTGCGTACTTGGAACCAGAAGTTGGATGCGGCGTTGTAGTGCATGGGGTTTGAGCGCAGCGAGTGTGACTAAAGCGTGTATCGCTGGCAGCATGAGCATGAGATCCACATCATCATTGTCTATGTGGATGACATGCTCCTCCTTTCCAACAGCATGTCTGTACTGCAGGAGTTCAAGGGAGCCATGCAGCAGTGCTTCCAGATGTCTGATCTCGGGGAAGCATCATACTTCCTCGGTATCCAGATCACGCGTGACTGCAAGACACGGTCTCTCTCACTGTAGCAGAGTCGCTGCATTAAGGATGTTTTGCAACGGTTTGGCATGGCAGAGGCAAAACGCATCGGCACACCGCTGAGATCGGCAGTACCTCGTGAGCTTCAATGGAGAAACAAATGCAGCTGAGCGGCAGAAGTACCAGAGCGCCGTCGGGAGTCTCATGTACCTGATGGTGGCAACCAGGCCGGACCTCGCACAGGCTGTGAGCGTTGTGAGCCAGCATATGGCTAATCCCGGACCGGAGCACCAGAAGGCAGTGAAGCGGATCTTCCGCTACCTTGCTGGAACCATCAACATCGGTATCACCTACAACAGCAATGACAACAGCATCATCGGCTACACAGACGTAGATTGGGCTTCAAACCCTGAAAACAGCAAGTCCATCTCTGGACATGTGTTTCTCATGAATGAAGGAGCCATCAGCTGGTGCAGCAAGCGGCAGGTGGTCGTGGCCACTTCGAGTACAGAAGCTGAGAACGTATCTCTCAGCTTTGGAGCCAAGGAAGCAGTTTGGCTCCAACGTCTCATGGCAGAGATGAGTGGGAGTGTAGCAGTTCCAGTTCCTGTGCGTGTCGACAACCAGAGCGCAATCGCACTCGCCAAGAATCCTGAGCACCATGCATGCACCAAGCACATTGATATCGCATATCATTTCATCAGGCACATGGTGCAGGAGGGTGCTATCAAGCTGGAGTTTACTCCAACCAGCAAGCAGGTCGCTGATTTCTGCACCAAGCCAGTGACCCGTGAGAAGCAGCAGCTCTGCATGAAGGCATGTGGACTCAGCCGACTCTGACTGCGGCAAAGTGGGAGATTGTTGAGAAAGGAACCATCTGGCTCAGTTTCAAGTCCACAGGAGTAAGTTCTAGGAAAGTACCAGATGCCTACTCCGACCGCCAATCTGACTTCACCATTGGAAAGATCAGGTGGCAAAATGTCTACGGTCCAAGTTTGAGGCCGATCCAACGCTCGGGTTGGGAGATATGATTTTTCGAGGTTTCAGGGGTCATGGACCGTCGATGTCTGGGTGGGCATAGGTGATGGCTCCATGCCTTAGCCTAAGAAAAGAAAAAGGCAAGAGGTCCAGGGTCAAGACCTGATGGGAGAAATATCCAAAAAGGTCCTTGGTCTTAGGATTGCCTTGTCAGAGTGTGCTGACTAGGATAAAGGTACCTCTCCTTACTTTTTAGGTGAGGTGACATCCTTGTGTGCTAGCCATGGACACATGGCGATTCTCCATGGGTTTGTGGATTATGTGACCACTAGGAGTGTGCCATGAGAGCATTCTCTAGCTCTCTAGGTCGTGTGTGAGTGGTCAGCCTGATTGCTAGGCTGATTTCCTCCCTTGTGTGAGATTATGGACTCTAGTGTGGGAGCCTTAGCCTCCATGGCTAAGTGGTATGGCTTGTGAGAGAGCTGACTTGCCCAAACTCTAGCTCTATATGTACTCCATCATTTTGAGTGATTGAACAACCATTCTTAAGCACAAGTGATGCCCTTCTAATCATACATGCTCGCTGCTCCAAGGCTCCCTCTCTCCTCAAGTTCCAACATGCATTTGATCACCTTACGTCCAGGTGGACGCTCAGTCAGCTCCCACGTGCCATTGTCCAGCTCTGAATGTATCTCATGCTGCACGGCTTGCATCCAATTTGCTGCATCCGGTGCAGCGATGGCCTCCTTGTATGACATTGGCTCATCTGAATCTGCTGTAATTGCAATGTTCATCTGTTCTGGTTTCTGCAGCATCCACAAATGGCCGCGCTCACCAGGCTTGTAGCGCACCCTAATAGGGTACCTGCGATCTGGTGCTGGAGCGTTAGCGGGCAGCGTGCGCGGTGCCGCTGGCCTTGCAGTACTGCTGGTGGTACTACATCTCCCTCCTCTGCTTCTGCCGATGAGGCTGTTATATCTCCTGCATCAGACATGGGAGAGTAGAGTGATTCTCCCAATGTCATAATAGAGGAAGGATCAGGAGAAACTGGGTCAGGAAGGATTTCTGCTCCCACTGTCTCGTCAGCTACTGGTTCTGCTGCCTCTTCACAGACAGTGTTGGTGCCGATTGTCACTCCGCACTTGGTATTTCAACCAAGGTAGAGATCACCCACGGAGTGGTGTTTCCACACTGAAAGGTTCACTTAGCTTGTCCCAACCGTGGCCAGAGAGTGTTCCAAACTCTCACCCAACTGGCAATGCTACACACCAAAGTGTGCACTTGCACTTGTTCTTTACACTCTTTCTTGGTGGCCAAGAAGGGATTAGTTTTCTCCCAAGTCTCAAGAGTAAGAGATGATGATACAATCACATGCAAATGACAGGCCTTATATAGTCTCTGGTCAGTGCTCCCAGCGGAACCTTGGAGGGACCTCCCCCCAAGGCCTGTAACAAACGGATGGGAAGGTTGGCCCACTAGGCCAAAACCGCAGTAGTTGAGGGTTTCTGACCCTCAACTCGTCCCATCTGTCTTCCACAGGCCAGGACCCACGTTCGAGTCACGTGGTACACCTCGCGCTACATTCCTCCCACACAAGAATGGACCCACCCTCGGTGTCCACAATGGGTGACGAACCCCGGCGCTCTGATACCAAATGTTGGAACTTGAGGAGAGAGGGAGCCTTGGAGCAGGGAGCATGTGTGATTGGAACGACATCACTTGTGCTGAAGAATGGTTTTTCAATCACTCAAAATGATGGAGTACATATAGAGCTAGAGCTTGGGCAAGTCAGCCCTCTCACAAGCCACACCACTTAGCCATGGAGGCTAAGGCTCACACACTAGAGTCCATCATCTCACACAAGGGAGGAAATCAGCCTAGCAATCAGGCTGACCACTCACACACGANGGCACACTCCTAGTGGTCACATAACCCACAAACCCATGGAGAATCGCCATGTGTCCATGGCTAGCACACAAGGATCTCACCTCACCTAAAAAGTAAGGAGAGGTACCTTTATCCTAGTCAGCACACTCTGACAAGGCAATCCTGAGACCAAGGACCTTTTTGGATATTTCTCCCATCAGGTCTTGATCCTGGACCTCTTGCCTTTTTCTTTTCTCAGGCTAAGGCATGGAGCCATCACCCATGCCCACCCAGACATCGACGGTCCATGACCCCCGAAACTTCGAATATTCATATCTCCCAATCCGACTGTTGGATCGGTCTCAAACTTGGGTCGTAGACATTTTGCCACCTGATCTTTCCAATGGTGAAGTGGGATCAGCGACTGGAGCAGGCATCTGGTACTTTCCTGGAACTTGCTCCTGTGGACCTGAAACTGAGCCAGATGGCTCCTTTGCCAAGAATCTCCCACTTTGCCGCAGTCAGAGTGGGCTGAGTCCACAAGCCTTCATGCAGAACTGCTGCTTCTCATGGGTCACTGGCTTGGTGCAGAAATCAGCGACCTGCTTGCTGGTTGGAGTAAACTCCAGCTTGATACCACCCTTCTGCACCATGTGCCTGATGAAATGATATGCGATGTCAATGTGCTTGGTGCGTGCATGGTGCTCAGGATTCTTTGCGAGTGCGATTGCGCTCTGGTTGTCGACGCGCACAGGAACTGGAACTGCTGCACTCCCACTCATCTCTGCCATGAGACGTTGGAGCCAAACTGCTTCCTTGGCTCCAAAACTGAGAGATACATACTCAGCTTCTCTACTCGAGGTGGCCACGACCACCTGCCGCTTGCTGCACCAACTGATGGCCCCACCATTCATGAGGAACACATGTCCAGAGATGGACTTGCGGTTCTCAGGGTTTGAAGCCCAATCTGCGTCTGTGTAGCCGATGATGCTGTTGTCATTGCCGTTGTAGGTGATGCCGATGTTGATGGTTCCAGCAAGGTAGCGGAAGATTCGCTTCACTGCCTTCTGGTGCTCCGGTCCGGGATTAGCCATGTGCTGGCTCAGAACGCTCACAGCCTGTGCAAGGTCCGGCCTGGTTGCCACCATCAGGTACATGAGACTGCCGACGGCGCTCTAGTACTTCTGCCGCTCAGCTGCATTTGCTTCTCCATTAAAGCTCACGAGGTACTGCCACGTTTCCAGCGGCGTACCGATGGGTTTTGCCTCTGCCATGCCGAACCGCTGTAAAACATCCTTGATGTAGCGGCTCTGCTGCAGCAAGAGAGAGCGTGACTTGCAGTCACGCGTGATCTGGATACCGAGGAAGTATGATGCTTCCCCGAGATCAGACATTTGGAAGCGCTCCTGCATGGCTTCCTTGAACTCCCGCAGTGCAGACATGCTGTTCGAAAGGAGGAGCATGTCATTCACATAGACAATGATGATGAGGATCTCATACTCATGCTGCCAGCGATACACGCTGTAGTCACACTCGCTGCGCTCAAACCCCATGCACTGCAACGCCGCATCCAACTTCTCGTTCCAAGCACGCGACGCTTGCTTGAGGCCGTACAGCGACTTCTGCAGCTTGCAGACCAGGTGCTCCTGGCCATCCATGACGAACTCCTCTGGCTGCTCCATGTAGATCTCTTCCTCCAAGTCACCATTCAACAATGCCGTCTTGACATCCATGTGGTGAACCTCGAAGTCCTCAGTTGCTGCATAAGAGAGGAGCGTGCGCACAGAGGCAAACTTTGCAACAGGGGCCAAAGTTTCTGTGTAGTCGATACCCTCCTGCTGCGAGTAGCCCTTGGCGACCAGCCTCGCCTTGTACTTTTCCAGGTTACCATCTGCTCCCCGCTTCTTCTTAAAGACCCACTTGCACTTGATCACCTTACGTCCTGGTGGACGTTCAGTCAACTCCTACGTGCCGTTCTCCAGCTGCGATTGTATCTCCTGCTGCACGGCTTGCGCCCAATCTGCTGCATCCGGTGCAGCCATGGCCTCCTTGTATGACGTTGGCTCATCTGAATCTGCTGCAACTGCGGCGTTCATCTGTTCTGGTTTCTGAAGCATCCAGAAATGGCCGCGCTCACCACGCTTGTAACGCACCCTAAGAGGGTACCTGCGACCTGGTGCTGGAGCGTTAGCGGGTGGCTGGCGCCATGCTGCTGGCACAACTGCTGCTGCTGGTGGTGCTACATCTCCCTCCTTTGCTTCTGCCAATGAGGCTGCTGTATCTGCAAAATCAGACATGGGAGAGTAGAGTGATTCTCCCACTGTCACAGTAGAGGAAGGACTGGAAGAAACTGGGTCAGGAAGAATTTCTGCTCCCACTGTCTCGTCAGCTGCTGGTTCTGCTGCCTCTTCACACACGATGTTGGTGCCGATGACGTTGCTCTCGTTGAAGACGACATCCCTGGAGATGATGACGTGGCCTTTATCCCTCTTGTAAAGGAGATACGCCTTGCTTGCCACGTCGTAGTCAATCATCAGCATCTACGCACTCTTCGCATCCCACTTTTGCCGCTTCTCCTTTGGCACGTGCATGTGCGCCAAGCTGCCAAACGCGCGAAGATGACCTACGCTTGGTTTCTTGCCGAACCACGCCTCGTACGGCGTCATCTGCTCCAGCGCCTTAGTTGGACTGCGGTTCTTGAAGTAGACCGCAGTGCTCACGGCTTCAGCTCAGAAGTCGTAGGTCAGCCGAGCCGCGTGCAGCATGGAGCGCGCCGACTCCACAATGGTACGGTTGGCGCGTTCTGTTACACTGTTCTGCTGCGGCGAGTACGGTGCGGTACATTGCGCCTTGATGCCAGGTGCAGCGAGGTAGTCCTGGAATTCCTTGCTCAGGTACTCTCCACCGCGGTCGCTGCGCAACGCCTTGATCTACTAGCACACAAGGATCTCACCTCACCTAAAAAGTAAGGAGAGGTACCGTTATCCTAGTCAGCACACTCTGACAAGGCAATCCTAAGACCAAGGACCTTTTTGGATATTTCTCCCATCAGGTCTTGATCCTGGACCTCTTGCCTTTTTCTTTTCTCAGGCTAAGGCATGGAGCCATCACCCATGCCCATCCAGACATCGACGGTCCATGACCCCCGAAACTTTGAAAATTCATATCTCCCAATCCGACCGTTGGATCGGCCTCAAACTTGGACCGTAGACATTTTGCCACCTGATCTTTAAAATGGTGAAGTCGGATCGGCGATCGGAGCAAACATCTGGTACTTTCCTGGAACTTTCTCCTGTGGACCTGAAACTGAGCCAGATGGCTCCTTTCCCAACAAACCTGTCCCTATTTGGGCCACAAAGAAAAACTGCGGCTGTCGTGGGTTTTGAACCTGCAACCTCTAGCTTGAGACTATGGCGCCTATTCACCCAGGCTACAAAGATATGATTTCTTTGATGATCCACAGGGGACATACCCATTACAGGTAGTACACTCCTGGCCCATCTTGAAACAGACCAAGGGAATGTACTCCATAGAGCAGTGCATGTCTTATTTTGTATATGCAGCTAGCCACCTAGGCCAAAGACAAGGTGCATACCATTTCAACAAATCTCTCCATTGTATCTTTGTCCATCTGTCGCTCACTTGTCTCCATCAGTGCCTTCGGGCTCACCCTTCCTTTGTCTCACTCCTCATGCCAAATCCACGAATGCTTGCATATTGCATGTTGCTCTCCAGCGGCTCAGTCATGTAGTAAGGAATCATACTCTTGGTTCCACGGCAGTGCAAGTCCACCACGTTCTTCATGACCAGGTCATGTGAGTATTAATAACATATATCGATGTGCTTCTTTCTTTGGGAGATGATCTCGTCTTCAGCCATCGATACGGCGCTGATGTTGTCCATGTGTACGACCGTGGCGTCGTTCTGTGGTATTGTCATTTTGCCAAGCAAGCTGTAAAGCCACTGAGTCTTCTTGCACAACTCAGATCGAGCAACGTACTCTGCCTCAGCCGTGGTCACAGAAACATAATCTTGCTTCATGCTGGCCCATGAGATGGCAGCGCCATTCTAGATGCACACGTATCCAGTGGTGGATTTTCATTCGTCAAGATTTCCTCCCCAGCTAGGATCAGTATAGCACTTCAGGCAAAAGGAATTAATACCCTCTTGGCCTCCAAGGACAAGGTCCATGTGACGTGTCTTTTGTAGGTAGTGTAATTGCGCTTTACCACCTGCAAGTTTTGTGGCCGTGGATTGGGCAGAAATCTGCTCACTTGTCCCACACCATAGCAGATGCCTGGACGAGTCCTTACCATGGTATACCTGATTCTACCCACGACAGAATGGTAGGCGATGTCGTGCATCTCTCTTTGTTTTGCTTTGTTGCTTGGCAATATTTAGGCCTTCAGCTTCGTATCGGTCGTCATTAGGGTGCTGACACGTTTGCACTCTTGCATGTAGTACCGCTTTAGTTACTCACCGATGTCTTTGGTTTTGCTAAGCTTGATGGTGCCTGCTACTTGGTTGCGGTGGCTGACGATCCCAAGATAGTACTGAAGAGGACCCATGTCCTTCGTCTTGAACCTATTATTGAGGTTTTGCTTCATCTCATCCAGTAGCTTGACTGAAGACAAGTAGATGATCAGATCATCCACGTACAAGGCGACCAGCATCAGCCCTCTCCCATCATCGCACACGTACATGCGGGAAGGAGAGACCGGTCATGAAACCATCCATCTCTTTGTATCACATCATTGGGGCATATTTCAGTTCGTAGAGTGCTTTTACCAACTTGCACACCTTGCCATTGGGAGCTTTGACTCCTTCGTGTACCTCTAGTAGCACTTCCTTGTCAAGCTTCCCATAAAGAAAAGTTGTCCAGAGTCCATCTGGTTCCAGGTTCTTTGCGGCTTCATTGCGAAGGAGAGAGCGCATGGAGGAAAAGGTCATGAAACGCACAAATGTCTGATTATACTTGGAAACGGGGCATTGAGAGAATCCCTTAGTCGCTATCCTTGCATTGAACTTGTCAATGCTGCCGTCTTCCTTCTTCTTCACTCCGAGGACCCACTTGGATCCCACCACGTGGTCCTTGTGAGGTCTATCCAACAGTATCCACATGCTGTTCTCGGCAATGGACGCGAGCTCACTGTCCACTGCCTCCTTCCACTTGGCCGCATCTAGGCCATTCAATGCCCCCGTCACTGTCGATGGCTCTCCCTCAACCATGCACGACCAGCTAAGGCCGGTCCTGTCATCCTCATAGTGCAAAGGTGCTTAAACTGGTGGCAAACTACGTCGGGATGCTGCTGCAGCTTCTTGCTTGGGTGCCGGTGCTTCCACAAGTGGTAGTTTGTTGTCTTCGTTCTCATCTTCAGAAGAGTTGTCAGACTCCAAGTCAAACTTAGAGGCCCGGGATGCCTTGGTATCCGCGTCCATGTCAGATGCTATGTCATCCTCCGTAGCTACTCTTCCATTCCCACCACCTATTGGTGAAACGAGCCTGTTCTCGGGTGCTTGGTCTCTGGACTCAAGCAATACTATGCACTCGCCTGCTTTGGGAGCAAGGATTGGGTCCAAGAGCTCACCCTTTCTAAGGTTGTGTTTGTCAAACACGATGTTGCGACTCCTCATGAGCTTGCCTCTTGCTTGGTTCCAAGCCAAAAGCCTTTGTGTATCTGTCGTTCTCAACCATGATGCACTTCCTGGAACGTTCATCAAGTTTGCCTCCACCTTCTCCCCACTGGATCTTGACCCATGCAGTTGACCCCAATACCTCCAGATGAGATGCCTTAGGTTTCTTTCTGGACCACGTTTTGTCTGGTGTCTTCTGTCTAATTGCTTGTCGTGCTCCTTTTCACGCTTTCGCAAGGCGGTTGCTGGTGTGAGATTCAAGAGGTAGCAAGCCGTTGTTGCTGCTTCTGTCCAAAAGCGAAGTGGGCGCTTGGCATCAAAGAGCATGCTTCGTACCATGCCGAGCAGGATCTAGTTCATCCTCATAGCAATGCTATTACTTTTGGGGTTGTATGGGGTGGTTTGCTTGTGGCGGATGCCATGATGATTGAGTCAAGGCTTGCATACGTCGCACTCACCCTCGTTGTCAGTTTGGAGCATTCTCACTTTCTTGGACGTTTGCCGCTCCATGATGGCGACAAATTTGAGGAGCTTATCCTTGACCTCTTCCTTTGTTTTCTAGAAGTAGATCCACAACTTGTAGCTATGGTCGTCAATGAAGGTTATGAAATACTTGCTTCCTCTGACTGACGGTGTACAGAAGGGTTCACACATGTCAGTGTGTATCTGTTCCAAAACATGCTCTGCTTGTTGATCTCCTCTTCTAAATGGCTTCTTATTTGCCTTCCCTTGGAGGCATGGTTCGCACAATGTACACCGTTTGCCATGCTTGATGGTGCACCATTCCATTCCACAGAGTACCTCTTACTCCTGCATCTTCTGCAACGTGCTGTTCGCCACATGGCCAAATCGCCGGTGCCACAGCTTAGCATCAATGTTCTTCGTTGATGTGGCAGCGGTAACGGTCGTTGGCGGTGCATCCTTTGGCTCCGGTACCACTGTATTGGTGGCATATGCGAGTTCCTCATCCGACGCCATGGTGACTTTGGTTCGAAGTACGAAGAGGTCATCGACTCTTGGAACTTGAAGTATGAGGTCATCTTTGGTGTACATAATCTGGATGTCCTCATATCTTGGCGCCACCACCTCCTTGTTGGTGAACACCACTGTCATGTTGTCTGTGATCAATGTGTACATAATCCGGATAGCAAGTTGGCTACAAAGGAGGATATGTACACCACCTTTTGAAGGTTTTTTGCCTTCTCTGCACCGTTCACATTGAACATGATCACCTTGTGCCCTTTGTCCATGACTTGGACGACATTGGTATTTCCACACATGATGCGCATGACACATTTGGCCATGGAGACAAATCCACCCTTCTCTTTTGATGAGTGGACGTTGGTGCCCGAGTCAAGGGGAAATGTCCCAGCCCTCAGGATAGCTGCCCCTTTCATGGATAGCCCCATTGCCATCATATTGGTGAGCTCTTTTTTCTCCTTCCCAGCTTTGTTCCCACCTTCTTTCTTGGGACTACTACAGTCCCTAGTCCAGTTCCCAGCCTTGCCACAGTTGTGAGAGTTGCCGTGCTTCTTAGAACTCTTCCCGCCACCATTACCCTTCCCTCTATCGCCACCGCTTCCGCTGTTGCCCGGACTGAAGCAAGAGCTTGCACCTTGTCCACCAAAGCAAGAGGCATAGGCTGAGATGTTTGTGTTGGGAAAGGAGTCATCCAGCTCAGTTTCAGGTCCACAGGAGCAAGTTGCAAGAAACTTCCAAATGCCTGCTCCGATTGTCAATCCAACTTCACCATTGGAAAGATATGGAGGCAAAATACCTATGGTAAAAGTTTGAAGCAGATCCAACGGTCGGATTGGGATATGAATTTTCAAAGTTTTCAAGGTCATCGACCGCTGATATCTGGGTGACCATGGGCAATGGCTCCATGCCTTAGCCTAAGAAAAGAAAAAGAGAAGAGGTCCAGGGTCAAAACCTGATGGGAGAAATATCCAAAAAGATCCTAGATTCTTGGGTTACCTTGTCCGAGAGTGCTGACTAGGAAAAAGGTACCTCTCCTTTCTTTTTATGTGAGATGAGATCCTTGTGTGCTAGCCATGGACACGTGGCGATTCTCCATGGGATTGTGGTTTATGTCACCACTAGGAGTGTGCCATGAGAGTATTTCCTAGGTCGTGTGTGAGTGGTCAGCCTGATTGCTAGACTGATTTCATCTCTTGTGTGAGATTATGGGCTCTAGTGTGTGAGTCTTAGCCTCCATGGCTAAGTGGTGTGGCTTGTGAGAGGGCTGACTTACCCAAGCTCTAACTCAATATGTACTCCATCATTTTGAGTGATTCAACAACCATTCTTCAGCACAAGTGATGCCATTCCAGTCCCACATGCTTGCTGCTCCAAGGCTCCCTCTTTCCTCCGGTTGCAACTGTTTGCCTTACTGCCACAGCATTACATGGACTCGTTGTGGCGTATTCAAGGAGAATCTCATACGCCAGATCTGCCTCCTTCCAACCGCCAAATACGGTGATCAAGGACTTCCAGCTTTTTGGCAGTGCAATTAGAAGGATCATGGCTCGCATGTTGGAGTCAGGATTTCGTTCCATTTGTTGACCCTCTTGCAGGACATTGTCAAATGACTACAAAAATACGGGTATGGATTCTCGTTCGCTCACTTTCATCGACATCAACCTTTGGAAGATGAAGAGCCGGTTTACCAAGGCATTCTATTGATGCACTTGTGAGAGCTTTGTGTAGGCCTCGGCAGCCAATGTACATCCTGTAATTTGGGAGTATTGAGTCTTGTTGATGGACGTCACAAGAATGGCGGCACCATGTTGTTCTTTGTCATCCATGTTGCAAGATTAGCCGCATGTGTCGTCACCGTCGTATCAGCAGGTGTTGTCTTGGTCCCTTTTAGGATGTCAAGGTAGCCACGCATGTTCATGATAATCTTAAGCTGCCATTTCCACAAGGGAAAACTTGTCCTCATGAATTTGGACACTCTTGCCTGAAGGCGGGCTTGAGTCAGATCCGCCATTTCCTATAGTTGCTCGTCTTCTCTGCTTCGTTGCTACTCTGCTTCGTTAAGGCCAATGAGGCTAATGAGGCTGCTGAGTGCAATCGTTGTCAAAAGCATTGCTGGTTTCATTGCATACCCCTCCCGCCGATGATCGCCTAAGGCAATGGTGCGGTCGTGAGAGAACGAACTTGGGGTCGTACCGCCTTCTAAAAAGGCATAGAGCTTAATCATGTTGGGGCTCAAGGGTCTTGTCCAACATGGATAGAGCTGTTCTTCATCCCCTAGTCTGCCATGTGCACACATCCTACCTGAAGAAGCGGATGGAGCCGATGGAGCCGATGGAGCTTTCTAATGTTCGTGCCCGCATTGTACCTGTGCGCCCTCCAAGACCACATCCTAGTCGGTCTTGGAAGCGTACCTTGGAACTAGAAGTTTGGGCCCATAACTCTTTGTTAATGCACCGGATAGTAGCAATCTAGAAAACAGGTCCCGACATGAGAGGCCGTCAACCGCTCTTGGTATTGCAACCAAGATAACATATCACCCTTGAACTAGGGATCCATACTTTAGGTTCGTTTGGTTTCAAACCTCACAAAGTTTGCATGTTGGTCTTTAGTGTCTACCTTTGGTTGGATACTGTGTGAGGAGTCTCAAAGGCAAGAACTCTAAATGGATGCATGCAAGGTTTGGGCTTTTACACTTGCAGAGCTTTGCTAAAGCTTCTGCTTGTAGTGGCTCCACTGGAGCCAACCTCCTACTTGGCGGGTCCTTAGATCCCAAAGTGTAATCCTCAAGACAGGCTCTAGTAAGCTTCCTAGAAGCTTTTTGTCCCAGTTTGGGCCTCAAAGGACATTGCGGCTGTCGGAGAATTTGAACCTAGGACCTCTTGCTTGAGACTCCGGTGCTTATTCAACTAGGCCATAAAGGTTTGATTCCTATGATGATCCACAGGGGACATACCCATTAGGGATAGTGCATTCCTGGCCCATCTCGGAACAGACGAAGGGGATATACTCCCTAGAGCAATGAATGCCTTGTCTGTAGGTGCAGCTAGCCAGCTAGGCAGTGGACAAGGTGCATACCATTTCAATGCAAACGGGCGTAACAAGTATTTCCTGACCTGAATGATGAGAGTTACAATATGTGGATCTACTTCCTCAAGGCAAAGGGAGATGTGAGGGAGAATCTACAAAAATTTACGGCCATAGTAGAGAAACTAACGAGGAAAAAGGTCAAGGCATTACAAACAAACAATGGAGGTGAGTACAAGGCGTGCGAGATGGCTGGTTGAGAAAGCACGGCATCAACCGCCACACCACCACACCTTACACTCCCAGAGGAATGGCATCGTTGCACAAATGAAGGAGACTATCCTCGGCATGACGCGAAGAATGCTCTTTGATACCAAAAACTTACATTGCTTATGGGTTAATGTTGTAAGAAGTGTTTGTTACTTTGTGAATTTTACTCTAGTAGCCGCACTTGGAAGACACGGCAAGAAACAACAAGAAAAGTGGCTGAGGACACCATAAGAGGCTTGTTGGAACTTGAGGAGAGAGGGAGCCTTGGAGCAGCGAGCATGTGTGATTGGAAAGGCATCATTTGTGCTGAAGAATGGTTGTTCAATCACTCAAAATGATGCAGTACATATAGAGCTAGAGCTTGGGCTAGTCAGCCCTCTCACAAGCCACACCACTTAGCCATGGAGGCTAAGGCTCACACACTAGAGTCCATAATCTCACACAAAGGAGCAAATCAGCCTAGCAATCAGGCTGACCACTCACACACGGCCTAGAGAGCTAGAGAATGCTCTCATGGCACACTCCTAGTGGTCACATAACCCATAAACCCATGGAGAATCGTCATGTGTCCATGGCTAGCACACAAGGATCTCACCTCACCTAAAAGTAAGGAGAGGTACCTTTATCCTAGTCAGTACACTCTGACAAGGCAATCCTAAGACCAAGGACCTTTTTGGATATTTCTCCCATCAGGTCTTGATCCTGGACCTCTTGCCTTTTTCTTTTCTCAGGCTAAGGCATGGAGCCATCACCCATGTCCACCCAGACATCGACGNGCACACTCCTAGTGGTCACATAACCCATAAACCCATGGAGAATCGTCATGTGTCCATGGCTAGCACACAAGGATCTCACCTCACCTAAAAGTAAGGAGAGGTACCTTTATCCTAGTCAGTACACTCTGACAAGGCAATCCTAAGACCAAGGACCTTTTTGGATATTTCTCCCATCAGGTCTTGATCCTGGACCTCTTGCCTTTTTCTTTTCTCAGGCTAAGGCATGGAGCCATCACCCATGTCCACCCAGACATCGACGAACCATGACCCCCGAAACTTTGAAAATTCATATCTCCCACTCCGACCGTTGGATCGGTCTCAAACTTGGGCCGTAGACATTTTGCCACCTGATCTTTCCAATGGTGAAGTTGGATTGACGATTGGAGCAGGCATCTGGTACTTTCCTGGAACTTGCTCCTGTGGACCTGAAACTGAGCCAGATGGCTCCTTTCCCATCAATCTCCCACTTTGCCGCAGTCAGAGTGGGCTGAGTCTACATGCCTGCATGCAGAACTGCTGCTTCTCACGGGTCACTGGCTTGGTGGAGAAATTAGCGACCTGCTTGCTGGTTGGAGTAAACTTCACCTTGATAGCACCCTCCTGCACCATGTGCCTGATGAAATGATATGCGATGTCAATGTGCTTGGTGCGTGCATGGTGCTCAGGATTCTTGGCGAGTGCGATTGCGCTCTGGTTGTCGACGCGCACAGGAACTGGAACTGCTGCACTCTCACTCATCTCTGCCATGAGACTTTGGAGCCAAACTGCTTCCTTGGCTCCAAAGCTGAGAGATACGTACTCAGCTTCTGTACTCGAGGTGGCCACGACCACCTGCCGCTTGCTCCACCAACTGATGGCCCCACCATTCATGAGGAACACATGTCCAGAGATGGACTTGCGGTCCTCAGGGTTTGAAGCCCAATCTGCGTCTGTGTAGCCGATGATGCTGTTGTCATTGCCGTTGTAGGTGATGCCGATGTTGATGATTCCAGCAAGGTAGCGGAAGATCCGCTTCACTGCCTTCTGGTGCTCCGGTCCAAGATTAGCCATGTGTTGGCTCACAGCGCTCACAGCCTGTGCGAGGTCCGGCCTGGTTGCCACCATCAGGTACATGAGACTGCCGACAGCACTCTGGTACTTCTGCCGCTCAGCTGCATTTGCTTCTCCATTGAAGCTCACAAGGTACTGCCGCGTTTCCAGCGGCGTGCCGATGGGTTTTGCCTCTGCCATGCCGAACCGCTGCAAAACATCTTTGATGTAGTGGCTCTGCTGCACGAAAGAGGACGTGACTTGCGGTCATGCGTGATCTGGATACCGAGGAAGTATGATGCTTCCCCGAGATCAGACATCTGGAAGCGCTCCTGCATGGCTTCCTTGAACTCCTGCAGTGCGGACATGCTGTTGGAAAGGAGGAGCATGTCATCCACATAGACAATGATGATGAGGATCTCATGCTCATGCTGCCAGTGATACACGCTGTAGTCACACTCGCTGCGCTCAAACCCCATGCACTGCAACGCCGCATCCAACTTCTGGTTCCAAGCACGCGACGCTTGCTTGAGGCCGTACAGCGACTTCTGCAGCTTGCAGACCAGGTGCTCCTGGCCATCCATGACGAACCCCTCCGGCTGCTCCANATGTGGTGAACCTCGAAGTCCTCAGCTGCTGCATAAGAGAGGAGCGTGCGCACAGAGGCAAACTTTGCAACAGGGGCAAAAGTTTCTGTGTAGTCGATGCCCTCCTGCTGCGAGTAGCCCTTGGCGACCAGCCTCGCCTTGTACTTTTCCAGCTTACCATCTGCTCCCCGCTTCTTCTTAAAGACCCACTTGCACTTGATCACCTTACGTCCTGGTGGACGTTCAGTCAGCTCCCACGTGCCGTTCTCCAGCTGCGACTGTATCTCCTACTGCACGGCTTGCGCCCAATTTGCTGCATCCGGTGCAGCCATGGCCTCCTTGTATGACGTTGGCTCATGTGAATCTGTTGCAACTGCGAGGTTCATCTGTTCTGGTTTCTACAGCATCTAGAAATGGCCGCGCTCACCAGGCTTGTAACGCACCCTAAGAGGGTACCTGCGACCTGGTGCAGGAGCGTTAGCGGGTGGCTGGCGCGGTGCTGCTGGCACAACTGCTGCTACTGGTGGTGCTACATCTCCCTCCTCTGCTTCTGCCGATGAGGTTGCTGTATCTGCAACATCAGACATGGGAGAGTAGAGTGATTCTCCCACTGTCACAGTAGAGGAAGGATCGGGAGAAACTGGGTTAGGAAGAATTTCTGCTCCAACCGTCTCGTCAGGTGCTGGTTCTGCTACCTCTTCACACACGATGTTGGTGCCGATGACGTTGCTCTCATTGAAGACGATATCCTTGGAGATGATGACGTGGCCTGTATCCCTCTCGTAGAGGCGATACGCCTTGCTTGCCACGTCGTAGCCAATCATCAGCATCTGCGCACTCTTCGCGTCCTTCTTTTGCCGCTTCTCTTTTGGCACGTGCATGTGCGCCAAGCTGCCAAACGCGCGAAGATGACCCACGCTCGGCTTCTTGCCGAACCACGCTTCGTACGGCGTCATCTGCTCCAGGGCCTTGGTTGGACTGCGGTTTTTGATGTAGACCGTAGTGCTCACGGCTTCAGCCCAGAAGTCGTAGGTCAGCCGGGCCGCGTGCAGCATGGAGCGCGCCGACTCCACAATGGTACGATTGGCGCGTTCTGCTACACCGTTTTGCTGCGGCGAGTATGGCGCGGTACGTTGCGCCTTGATGCCAGCTGCTGCGAGGTAGTCTTGGAATTCCTTGCTCAGGTACTCTCCACCGCGGTCGCTNCAAGTCCGTGTGGACCAGCTCCAACACCTCTTTTGCACGCTCCCCTGCTCCAGAGAACGCCTCGCGGTGTTGCTTCCCCTCCAAACATCCGATGCATAACTGCTGCTCAAAGTTAGAGATGGTAGGCAGGTCACGCACCATCTGCTTTGCTTGAAGCTGCTGCAAGGCGCGCATGCCGATGTGGCCGTAGCGCGCATGCCAGATCTCACCATCTGTCGCGTGCACCACTGCTGCAAGACTTTGCTCACGCGGGATCTTGGTCGCCCCCAGCAGGCGGTACATGTCGCCCTCCTTCACCGACTTGGCCAACTCCTCTCCTGTTTCCTTGTTGAGGATGTAGCCATAGTCATCATCAAAGACAACGCGCAGTCCTGTGTTGGTGAGAGAGGACACTGAGAGAAGGTTGAACCAGCATCAGGCACATACAGCACGCCATGGAAAACTCCCACTTCAATGCCACGCGGGGTCTCCAACCACATCTCCACAATCCCAATCCCCTCAGCATACACCACCCGATCATCACCCAAAGCAATCGGCCGAGGAGGAATGGAGAGCAGCTGTGTGAACCACTCCTTGTGGTGCGTCAGACTCTTGGTACACCCCGAGTCCTTGTACCACGCCAGATCCGCCTTTTCCTTCTGCGACATGTCAGACTTCGCCATGAAGAGGCGGTCGCGCACCTCCTTGGCGACGTTCATGTTGCCAAAATGGCGCACGCTAGTCTGGTTCTGCTGCTGCTGCTGCTGCTG
>SZWC01030093.1:0-11805 GCA_023375785.1 Penium margaritaceum | reverse complement strand
GTGGAGACCCCCTCGGTCACGTTCTGGGCTCGTTCTGTGTGTCCGTCCCGTGGATGGAGCACTGGCACTCTGTATTCCTTCCTCGTGGTCTCTCCCTCTGTGAGTCACTTGTCTCCTTCAGGTCCTCTGTTGGCACTATAGCCACCTCTGGTGTTCTCCCCTCCGTCCGTGTCTCCAGTGGTTTTTGGGTTCTCGATTCCGGGGCCACGCAGCACATGACGTCTGTTCGGTCCTCGTTCGTCTCATTGGGCCCTGTTTGGTTTCTGTTAACTTCGTCCGTACAGGGTCCGGTCAGTTGCTCCCCATTCAGGACATTGGCGTTGTCTGTTTCATTGGTCCCGGTGGTACCCTGTATCTGCTAGACGTTCTGTACGTGCCTTTGCTTGAGCTCAGCTTGCTGTCTGTGTCGTCCCTCGACGACCAAGGTATGGATTTCACTGCCAGCCGTGGTCTTGGCATTGCTTGTCTGCGTTCCTCTGGCCGTCCTGTCTTACGTGGCGTGCAGTGTGGCCGGATTTACCATGCTCCCTTGCATGACTCTTCCTCTTCCTCCGTGCCGTGATCTGCGCTCGCTCATGTTGCACCATCCCTCTCTCCTGACCTTGTCTGTCTCTTGCATCACCACCTTGGTCATGTTCATTTTGATGCCGTTCACAGTATGCTTCGCCTTTCGCCTGCTGTTGGCCTCTCTTCGTCTGACTTCCCTGCCTCTTGCCCTGCTGACTGTCTCGAATGTGCGCAAGGCAAAATGCATCGCTCCCCTTTCTCTCCGTCTGCCTCTCAGTCTTTCCACCCGCTCAATCGTGTCCATGCGGATGTCATGGGGCCTTTGCCCCATGACCTCCTGGGCAACGTTGGTCGGTACGTCTTATGCCTCACCGATGATTTCTCTCGGTTTCGCTGGGTGTTCGCCCTTCGTCAGAAAATAGACGTTTGCTCCGTCATTAATTACTGGCTGGTGCAAGCTGAGCGACTGTGGTGGCGAGTTCCTTGGTCCTACTGCCCACCTCCTTGAGTCTCGCGGGGTGTTTCTGGAGACCTCTGCTCCATACACACCCCAGCAGAACGGCGTCTCCGAGCGTTGGAATCGTACTCTGGCTGACGGCGTCTGCACCTTCTTGTCCGAGTCCATCCTGCCCCCACTCTTTGCCTTTGAGGCAATGAGCTACATGACGTGGGTCTGGAACCGCGTCCCCCACGGTCCTCTTCCCCGCATGGTCACGCCCTTTGAGCACTGGTACGGCACTCGTGCTGACCTATGTCTTGCTCGCGTTTGGGATAGTATTGCCTCCGTCTGGCACCCCGAGGATTTGCGTGACGGCAAATTGTCTCCTCGTGGCCGCCTGTGCCCCTTTCTGGGTGTGTCTGCCCAGTCTAAGGCCTGGCGTTTCTGGGATCCCGTCCGTCAGCGCGTCATCGAATCCTGCGATGCCTTGTTCTTTGAGTCTGTCTTCCTTCGTGACCTCAGTCGCTTGCCTCCTGCCTCCTCTCTCCTGCCTCTCTCTTGGCTGGGGGGGGTATTCGGTCTTGCCATCCCTGCAGACCCTGCTGTTACACCGCAGCTCTCACCCTCGTTGCTTTCCTCGTCGTCCGGTCCGGCACCCTGTTCACCGCCCTCGTCATCTGGTCATGCACCAGAGTCTTCCCCATCCTCCAACAACTCCTCTATTGCCCCGTCCTCTCTTGTCACGGACTTTGTCCAGTCAGCTGCGCTCACCTCACCTGTTTCTCCTTCCAGTCCAGTCACACCTCCGGTGGCCACCTCACCTGTCTCCTCCCTTCCTCCTGTGGCCGCTCCATCTCCGCCACTGACCTCCACTGGTCCTGCCCCGGCCTCCCCTTTTGTCCGAGGAGGGTGCCTTCGTGCGCTCCCTCAACGCTCTGGCGCTGCGGTCCTAGCGCGCCCCCCACAGTCTGAGACGGGGCAGTCTCCTGTCCACNTTGCCTCAGAGCATGCACACGCATTGGAGGTGGCTGTCTCGAGTAGCATAACAGAGTGTCACGCTGCGTCAGCCACCACAGCTCTACCAACTGAGCCAACCACGGTGCGTCAAGCACATGATTCCACTGACTCCCAACAGTGGGAGGCGGCCATGCGTGATGAGGTGAACGCTCTGGATGACCACTTGGTCTATGAGTTGGTTGACTTGCCGCCTCGTCGCAAGGCCATTAACGCTCGCTGGGTCTTCCGACGGAAGTGCAATCACAATGGCGCTCTGGACAAGTACAAGGCAAGGCTCACGGCAAAGGGGTTCTCCCAGGTCCCAGGCATCGACTTCGTTGAAACATTTGCAACAGTCAGGCGATACACCACAGCCAGAGCGCTGTTGAGTCTCGTGGCTCACCATGACTGGGAGCTTGAACAAATGGACGTGAACAATGCATTTATGCACGGATGGCTAGACGAGGAGATCTACATGGTCCAGCCTCGAGGCTTCTCTGATGGCACTGACGGAGTCTAGCGGTTGCGGAAGGCCCTCTACGGCCTGAAGCAGTCGCCTCGGTACTGGAACCAAGAGATCACATCCACCCTCAAGAAAGGAGGGTACCGACGCAGTGCGGTGGGTCCTTCACTCTTTGTGACTCCACCTTCTGTGCCGTTCGTGGCTGTCCTCGTCTATGTGGACGACCGGCTGATAGCATCGCCTAGCCAGGATGCCATCAGGTCAGTGAAAAACCTCCTACAGTCCACGTACAAGATGAAAGACCTTGGTCCTACTCGTGTCTTCTTGGTCATGGAGCTTGAGCATGACCGGGCACATCACACTCTCCATGTGCACCAGGCTGTGTACGTTCGCAGTCTGGGGGAGCGCTTTGCCTCCCTGCTTGAGTCCACCCCCACAGCGTCGACGCCTATGACACCAGCTAGGCAGAAGTTGCTGAAGACACTGGAAGTGTCTAAGCCGGGGGAGGCGGTCGACGTGACAGACTATTTCTGCGTCATCGGGTCCCTCATGTACCAGAGCGGATGTCGCCTTCTCTGTGAACATCCTAGCCCAGTTCTCCTAGTGCCCTAGAGCACGACACATGGAGGCTACACTGCGTGTTGTCAGGTACGCTCTCTCCACTGCTCGGACCGGTCTGTGCTATCGGGCACAACCGTTAGTTGTAGTCGATGACTACACAGACAACAATTGGGCTCATGACACAGATGCTCGCAGCCGTACAGGCTACATCTTCATGGTTGGAGGGACCACTGTGTCGTGGAAAATTGGCAAGCAAGGTTGTGAAGCACGCAGCTTCAGTGAGGCTGAGTATGTTGCCCTTGGCGCTGGCACCTGTGAGAGTGTTTGGCTGTGTCGCTTATTCTAGCAACTGTGCATTCCTATCTGTTGCATCACATCGCGTTCTGACAACCAGAGTACCAAAGCAATTGCTGAACATGATGGCATGCATCACACACGCACGAAGCGCATCAATGTTGAGCATCACTTTGTGCGTGAGCGCATTGCTGCAGGAGATGTCTGGATTGTTTGGGTCGACACACGTAAATAGAGAGCTGACTTCTTGACGAAGGCACTCAACAGCAATGTCTTCAAGGTAGCAGTGCATGCAGTGGGAATGTTGTGTCTTCGTGGTGACCTTGGATGAGTGGTTGTTTTGTGCATGTGTACAGTCATTAGTCACATCTTGTGACATGTGTGATACACTTGTGCGTGTGTGCATCGACTGTGGGTCATGGGGGAGTGTTGGTTTGTGAACCACAGACATGTCGTGACCTCTGGCCTCGCTGCACACTCACCTCATTGATGCAGGTGACTGATGCTGGAGTGACTCTGGCGCCGACATCATAGCGTCCCTCGTGATGAGGCGTGCACAAGAAGAGGAGCTATGACAATTTGCATTTTGGCTCTTGACAGGAGTGCTTTATAGACAAGATGTTCTCGTTGCATTAACGCTAGGTTTCCTAGTGCTCATGTGATTGGGGGGAGGGGGGCTGAGCACCCGGGGTTGTGACACTTAGATTGTCTCGGCAGAATTCTGTCGGTGTGCATGCTCATAGGATAATGCGGCCAGGAGGCTTGAGGTCGAGGCTGTCTAGGCCTCGTAGTGCGAGCGAAGTTGGAGCTCGCCGCCCCTCGCTCGTCACTACTCTCGCCCCCCCGCTAGCAGTTCTGTTTCTTGTGACTCGTTCCCCGACTCACTTGTCTTCTCACACACCGTGCATGGTGCAAAAACCTTTCTTGGTTCCTTGTCCCACTTTCTTCCATTCCCTCGTCACACCGAGTCTCTCTACCCATTCATGATCTACGAAATGTTCAAGTAGGAGAATCTTGTGCGCAAGTTATGCCAATTGCATGCCCATCACATTTGAAAGCCTGAGGTGAGTGCTTTGATTAACAAGTCGGCATGCCGAGAGCGAGTGTTGACCAAGAGAATATGGATAACACAAGCAGTAGTACATTCATGCACAGGATGGTGCTCAACATTGACGATGCAAAGATAATCCGTGACATTGACCATCTGCTCAAGCGTGGGCGGTTTAGGTTTTTTTTTTTGCTTACGTTGACCAGCCAAGGTCATGGAAGTCGAGGTGGAGGGAGCTACAAAGAGCAGAGAGGTAAAGTGCCCCCCTAGGGTACACATGTCAGTAGCTTGGTAAAGTTGGGGCCTGCGGTGGGAATAATCACACTCAAGCTCCATGCCAATAAAAACACAAGCAGGGCCAAGATCCTTCATCTTGTTGGAAGACTAAATTAGAATTTTGCATGCACAATAGAAAGACTGGGAGATGTTATGAGAAGATCATTGACCGGCGTTAGGATGACAACATGAGTGATTCCACTGTGCTATGGCCAAGACCCCCTAGCTCTTGGGTGGAAGTAATCTTATGTGCCAAATTCCTTGGCCACTGTTGCAAGTCGCACAAGGCCTTGCATGAACGCCAGACCTATACCACTAAATTGAGGAGAGCATGAGCGATGATATCTCCTCTGATTGAAGCAAAGGTCTAACCATAGTTGACCCGAGGGATCTGAGGAAATCCCTTCGAAGTCATACAAGCTGTGTATCGATCAACTTGGTCACTGGGCTTCCATTTTCAATGGTACCATGTTAGTCAGAGAGTAACTTTTGGCTTGGGGGTAGATCAACGACTTCAGAGGTTACATACTCACTAGTGAGCTAGTCTTGCATGGATGTCTCTCACAGAGAGGAGTCACGAGAGTTATGGGCTTTGGTCTTAGGAGAGATAGGCCGTTTCCCAGAGATAATGGAGTGACACATCCAGAGTCAAAAGAATCCACAGCATACTAGAAGTAATCAACAATAAATGAGTACCCGAGTGTAGTATCGGGTAGAGGACACCAACAATTGTGCACCATGTAGGTTCAACGTTCAAACCAAAGCTAAATGCCAAGGGTCACCAGAGGTGAAATCACTATGAGTTGGCGGATGAGGCAGGTCATTGCCATGTGACAAAAGAACGACCAGAAAAACAATGCCACTACAAGACGGGAGCGAGTCAAGTTTCCCACCACAAGTGTAGGGGTCAGGTTGTGGAGTGATCACGACCAATTTCATTTGACTAGCGGGGGAGGAAGAAACATGTTAGGAAGAAACCAGAGAGGGAGACACAAGAGATGATGACAAAAATGGNCCACTACAAGACGGGAGCGAGTCAAGTTTCCCACCACAAGTGTAGGGGTCAGGTTGTGGAGTGATCACGACCAATTTCATTTGACTAGCGGGGGAGGAAGAAACATGTTAGGAAGAAACCAGAGAGGGAGACACAAGAGATGATGACAAAAATGGAGAGACTTGGGAGAAGACTTGAGGGACAATGATTGGAGGAGTGATACAGGGACTGGAGAAGTCGGTAAAAGTGAGGACGCGACTAGGGAAGACGTACTAGTCATCAACGGGTCAAAGGGAACAAGACCAAAGGAGGTTACTGCGCTGTGTGTAATGGCGAGGACCAGATCAGAGTATGAGCTAGGTAAAGAACTCCTGCTAGTTTTACTGAGCGAGGCCAGGGTGTCCGGAAAGATGACATGAGCTAGACCACATTCTACTAGGTGCTACATGACCATAACATTTGTGAGATTCAACGACATGACAATGGGAAGGGTGCCACAAAAGAATCACCTTGGACAAAGCCGGGACACCAAGATAGAAGCAAAGGTAACCACGAGGGGAGAGCTTGCCATTGAGATGGACCCGAGGAACCCAAATCATGAATACACTCCTCTGGATGCGGGCAAAGTAGAGGTCAGCCTGACCAGCAAACCAAACTCCAAAGGGGTTAACACGTCGAAGGAATGGGCCACAAGGAACACGGTTCTACACCAAGGTCATGTAGAGCATGGCCTTGAGAAAAAGATTGGAGGCTAACTGGTGGTGTAGAGATGGTTTTGGACGCCATTTTGTAGCATACGGTTCAAAAAATTCAGGCACAACATTCTGTTGGGGTATGTTGGAAGCGCAGGGTTCCATACGCACCCACGGGATTCCAGAAAACCAGTCGTGTTACCTATCCAGTTTCCACCAGAATCTGAGCAAACGAAGTGAACTTCGAGCAACAAGTTCTCTTCGCAGGAGAAAGCCATGTCTCATTGACGTCACAAATGTTGCTCTTCTGACAAAGATCCACCAAAAGTAGGAGAAATCTTCAAATGAGACATGAATCATACTGACCCAAGCTACCTGGGAAGGTGTGAGGCAATGGCCCCATGACATCCGCCTGCACAATTTTATCAGGATGGGTGACACTATGCCCAGAGGTAGAGAAGGGAGAGCGTTGTACTTTAACCACAGCACATGCAACACAGTGAGAAGGGTAAGGGGTAAGAAGTGTGGATGCATTAAGGCTGATGTCAGGCTATGTGTGAAGATGCCGGTCGATGGCGGTAGTGTGAACTCAATGGAAACAAGAATCCAACATATAGTCGTAATCTGGGGAAAGCAATGGTGCAATGTGAACGAGAGCAAAGGCAGCAAAACATATAGGAAGTGAAAGAGGAACACAAAACAGAAGGCAAAAACAAAGGCCCCAAAGAATATCGCGACCTGAAGAATAGAGTAAGACACTGCCGACACCATGAACGGACACGAATTCCAAATCCTGATTATTGAGGAAAGTCACTGACAGCAAGGAAACTTGGATATCCGAAATGCACATGACATCGCGTACTTGGATATCAGGTCCCCACCAGGAATGAGAAATTGAATGAATCCGTTGCCTTGAAATAGTAATGGCTGGCCGAAGCCCGTTAGAGCAAATCGGACAGAGCCAGCATGGTCAAGCAAGACAAAAGACAAACGACAGGTTGTCATGAGGTGGGTGGCTCCAGAGCACCTAGACACCCAAGTGGACAAGAAAACACGAGAGACAACAACCGTAACCAGGGAATGTAACGGGCCAGAAACATGCCCAAAGGCAGCAAGGCAGCGTGGGAATGAGACAGACTGCCAATGTTTGATCCAAGGTATGGAATCAGGCAATGACCCTTGAACAGGCTCAAACGATGCACCACGGAGGGTTCCATCCCAATAAGAAACAAGATGGCCAATGACACAGTCACGCTCCTCATTAGGAACAGGGAGCAGATCGGAAAGAGTCTGCTCCAAACTGAGCTTTGTTGTGCTACAATAATCACATCGAGGGTTGTCGAAGTGCCTGTTGAGGCAATAGTTATAGTCACGAGGCCAGACAGTCCAAAACTAGTAGGAGGGTGGAGGCCAAATGTACGATTGGGTACTGCATGGTGCACACCAATCATGGGGAGACGGGGCCCCAAGGAAATGCCTCATATGGTAGGCTTAAGTTGTGCCATAGATGGCATTGATACTGAGAGTAGAGTTGGGACAAGGAGAGGAGCTGGTGGTGAGGCCAGAGCCCAGGCCTAGTGTGTGCCCATTGTGCTTGCATAGATAAGGAGAGGCGTGCTTTGGCTTTGAGATGAGGATACTTCGGTGCTGCATGACCAAAGTTGCTGCTGTTCCATCAAGTAACTGACTAGAGGCTGATGTGGAGGTGGCAAAATCATAAGACACCATGGTTTCTCTTCCTTTTCCACTGCCACCACGATCATGGCCACGGTCATGGCCTGTACCCCTGGCTTGGGTTAGTGTCTCTAGCAGAGGAGGAAGCAACTACTATAGTTGTGGCAGGTAGGGAGCTAGAAGAAGGCAAAGATGGTTTCATAGTGTGATGGAATCAACAACAGGGTGATGCAATCACTTACTCTGGAGGCTGATGCTGGGAGCCAGGAAAAATCTAACCCTGATGCCGATGCCAAGGGGGAGGGCATTAGCAGGCACAGGCTGAGAAGCAAGGCTCTCAAGTGTGACAGCATCAACATGAAGAAAGAGATCAGAAAGCAAAAAAGTAATGAGGCCCATAACAGTAGAGAGTCATATGGCAAGGTGCTTGGGTGCCGCTGTCCTAAAGACTTGAGGCTACGCGCTCAACTCATCCAGATGCTGTGATAGCATTACACAAGCAGAGCTTACTAGTGAGATCATCAGACCTACTCGTGATGAGAATGTGAACGACACGCGCACACTCTTCTGGCTATTGCACAAAGGAAATGGTAGGTGCAGGATTTGGTGGGAAATAGCACCACCAGAGTAGCTCGTCTTGTGTTGAGGAGCTAAAGCGCACTTCTCAAGAAGAAAAGAGACAACTTGAAAATGAACTGTGCTGGCTGGAACTAAAATTTCCATTGACGTTGTGGCTATGGATGAAAACATAGCTTTTGCAGCAGAAAATTGAGTGGCATCAACACCAGAGGCTGGAGCAGAGGTAGAGCCGCTACTAGAAGCGCTGAAAAGAGCTGAAGCAGCATAGGAAACAGCAGCAGAAGAGGCAGCTATTGTGGGATTTCTTGCCTCATGCAAATGCCACATGAAAATTCCCGCCACAAGTGTTATGATTTCTGTTTTGCCATCATCCTCATGCACGCCTCAGCATCTACAAGGGCTACACGTGCTGCATCCAAGTCTGCTTGCAACGCAGCTATAGACAAATCTTGCTCAGCCATGATGTGGTTGAGAGAGAGGGGAAAGAAAAAGAGGAGGTTGATTTCGGTCAGGTTTCGCCTCTGTGGGGGAAATGTGGGAGGGCTGTGGAATGGTCCGGTCAAAGCTGTATACCAACACCACCCTCAGAACACACCACCATGGTAAAAAATATCAGAAAGAAGTGTCGTACAAGACAGTCACAGGTGAATTTCACCACGCGGGGATCGTGGAAAATGGGTGAAGAGAGGTGGAATGAGAGCAGTCACAAGAAATTGTGATAAAGCAAAGAAAGCTGGTAGTTCCTATGGTTGAGACGGCTGCAGTTGGTACAATGATAGAAACACCTGTGTAGTCGTGACAAGCCGGGGAAAAGGAGGCTGCTGTGATAGAGACGACGGAGGTGGTATAGGGACAAGTAGAACACACAGCAGGTGTAGTAGTGGTGGCTGAAAAAGAGGCGGCAACAGCTACAACACTAGCAACTGCTGCGATTTGTATGGAAATTTTCATTGCTGCCTTGGCCACTGGGCCATGAGAAGCGGTGGCCTGCGTACATTCCTCTTCGGCCTGACCATTGGCTATAGTGGCCACTGCCTGTGAAACGCGTGCAGTGGCAGTTGAAGTGGCGGCAGCTGCTGCATATTTTTTTCTTGGACGTTTTGCAAAACGTCTAGGAAAAAAATATCCTGCTGTGAAACACATGCAGTTGCAGTTGAAGTGGCAGCAGCTGCTGCATATTTTTTTCTTAGACGTTTTGCAAAACGTCTAGGAAGAAATCATCCTGCTGTGAAACACGTGCAGTGGCAGTTGAAGTGGCAGCAGCTGCTGCGGCTGGATCAGGGATGGTAGCCGCAAGATAAACAGATAAACGGCCTCAACAGCAGGATGCGCCAAAGGTGCAGTGTCAGTTTCTCCAGCGACGTCAGAAACAACAGGAGAGGCGGCAATGTTAGGATGCCACTGCTGTCAAAGCCTACTATAAGAGGATTCACAAGGAGGAGCAAGAGTGGGGATCCTTACCAACGGACGTTCTCTCATGGGATGGAGGCGGCACCGATTTTCAAGAGAGGAGGTGCCATCTACGTCAACATAGTGCCACTGCATGGTCTTGGCATCTTCGTCGCGGCAGGCTGCGACGTGCCCGCGAGAGAATTTGGCTATGATGCTTACTGGGACGAACAGCAAGAGGAGAAGCGGCTGTGGCTTGCTGCTGCCGATGCCGGATGCAACGGCTGTTGGCGTTCACCCTCTACTTCCGCTACTGTTATCATAGTAGGTGAGCTGTGGAGATGGCAGGTACGAGGGTGCATCAGGCGCGGTTGATCGGGGCTGTACTAGCCCGTAGGAGCTACTGCTGGCTACACCAACTGCACAAACGCCAATGCTGACTACTACTGTTGCAGCAACATTCGGTGAGCTGCAAAGGTAGCAGGTTGAGGTGAGCCTCTGTCGAGGTCCATTGGGATTGTGTTGGCCCGCTGGTGCTGCTGTTGATTGCGCCAGCAACCGACACACTGAGGCATACTGCTGTCGTAGTAGTATGTGATCTGCAGAGATGGCAAGTGTGGAAGAGCCTCTGTCGAGATTGGTTAGGGCATTACTGGCTCGGTGGAGCTGCTGCCGGCTACATCTGTGGCTGGCATGCTGATGCTTACAGCTACGATTGCATCAGTTATCTGATGAGCTACGCAGATGGCAGATGCGAGAGATGGCTGACACAACAGAACCTGAGCCAAGATTGTCTGGGGCACTGCTAGCTTGCTGGGCAGCGGCTTGCTACAGAAGCAGCTGGTACACCGAGCCTTGCTGTGGCAATTGCTTGCTCCTGCAATTGCTTTCGCCTAGGCGCGGAAGTGGCAGTCGGGGCTTTACGTCTCGGCCAAGATTGTCGAGTGATTCAAGATGTAGTATCCCGCAAGCGAGGAAGCGATTGATAGCAGGACGATGAGGCTCCTCTCCTCACAGCTTTGAGACCAAAAGTTAGTGGAAATGTCTGAAGGGAAGAGCATGAGAGCATGAGGGAGCGAGAGAAGACGCCAAGACTCCAGCTTGGCACTTGGAAAAATGTGCATGAAGAATGAATTCTAGTTGTAGGTGGGTGAAGCGATAAGAAAGACGAGAAAGTGAGCTCGTCCACAGGTCACGTACAAGGCGAGCCTCGTCGCCACTTTGGGGGTTGAGAGTCAAACTCCACCAAACAAAGGGTGGGTTGTTGGTGCCGGAAAAATTCGGCAGCATAACGTTAACAAAATCAATACACATAATCTAGACATCACCACGCAAATAGAGAGTACGAGTACATGCACAAATCAACCACAACATGCTGAAGTGTTTGTGGCTGCATGCATCTCTCCCACGTTTGCGCGGGAGTCGAAACGACAGATTCAGTCAATGTCTTGAGTCCACGACTAAGAACACAAATGTGGCAACTGACTCGCTTTGTGATGCCTCCACGGAGGTCAACTCGTCATGTGTCGGAGACATCCCTCTCAGGTTTGCTTGCGTGCATAATGTGTGTGGATCAAGACGAGATGGCAGAAAAGAGTTTGGCGACATTATGAAGCAACATTACCAACACTCATTGGCATGCGGCTGATTTCTTCAGTTCTCGGACTAAGACGTCTAAGTATACCTTGCGCTGCCAAAAGCCAGACAGTGTGTCTGGCTGAAACGAAGCAAAAGCCAAAGCACGCACACCACACTCGAGCAAGCCCCGAAGCGTTTGGCTGGCTGGAGGCAGGACAATGCTAGTTCAGTGAGCCAGCTAGAGCCATCAAGAAAACATGCTGACAAGCTTTCGACGGTTATAAGGAACGTGGACAAAAAATGATGGGACTGTTG
>SZWC01030089.1:2415-22803 GCA_023375785.1 Penium margaritaceum | reverse complement strand
GGGGGATGAAGCTTAATTTTCTGGGGCAAGGGCGGATGAGGCTTACTGTTCCGGCATAGGGGCGAATGGGGCTTATTGTTCCGAGCGAGGGGGGGATCAAGCTTATTGTCCAAAATGAGGTGTACATGGCCATTCATCCCTTATCTATTGCAAACCTCGTCACTTGACTCAGAGACTGCCTGCCAGCTCTCACTGGCTGTCACTCTCTGTGTTCTCTCCCTTATTTCTTGACTGTTGCTTCTACCACTAATCAACCAGCTCCTGCCATGAATCACGATTTACTTAGGCTGGCTTCTGTTAACCTGCTCAAATCATTGGTTGACTACTCCCCAATCTCGGATGAGTTCTTTTGTGTTGTCACAACCATTAACTTGCCGTGTTTCAAACCTCAATCACCACTTCACTCCCTACTCGTGATACCACACTGCTTTTGCCCGATCTAAACACAATCAACTGGACTAGCTCCACTATGCTCGCGACCCTCTACAACTAGGGCATTTGCAAGGACCTCAATTTACAAGAGGATGAACAGTTTGCCTTGTTGCAAAGCCACTGTGGTCTGTTGGGTGTATTAGCAAAAGCACAAACTGGCCGGCATCGTTGAGAGCTCCATTCCAAAGTGCAACATTTATGAGAGGATTAAAATTTTGCCTTGTTGCAAAGCCATTGTTGGTGTGTTGGGCATATTAGCAAAATCACATATGAGCCGGCATCATTGAGCACTACACAGCTCAGCTTATGATTAAGGGACTATCCCGAGTGCCTTGGGTGGAATTTGACAGAAAACCATCCCTTGTGTGTGTGAGAGAGGACAGGGAAAGCGTGCAAGGAGAACCAAGAGAGGCAAGACACCATGGATTAGGGTTTCTCCCATAAGCAAGCCATAAGAGGAAAAAAGTGAGAGTAACACACCACAGAAGTGCTAATAGTGGGGGGAGGCAAGCTTGCTCTAGCCCCCTACCCTCGCATGTGGTGGATTCAAACCACCCAACGACTAATTTTGGCAAAACAATCAAGTATGTCACCGGCTACGGACTGGCATAAACCAAGTTTGGGTAAGCACCCGACTCTACTTCAGAAAAACACAAACACAAGAATGAGGCATGAGAGCACACAAAAATGGTGATCACTTGCTCTGAGAAGTGGTCCATCATGCAGCCGCGTCACCACAGCAAAGCAGCGAGCAGGGCTGTCTTTATCTGGTCAGTCACTTGCATCAGTGAGGGGGAGGGTGCCACAAGGCCAGAGGTCACTATGTGGTACTGACACATAACCAACAACCCCCATGACCCACAGCCAACATGCACACATGCACTCACTATCAAAACACCAACATCAGAAGAAATGACACAATATAGGACTTTACACAAGCATTGGCATGACAACTCAAGCAGGAGTATCACCAGCGCGTAGCAGTCCAATAGAGTGAACTTCTACCTTGAAGAGATTGCTACTAAGTGCCTTTGCAAGGAAGTCAGCTCGTTGCTGTCGGGGGTCAACCAACACAATATGAACATTGCTTGCAACCACATGCTCACGCACAAAATGGTATTCCACATGATATGCTTCGTGCAAAAGTTATTCATGCCATCATGCTCAATGATAGCTTTCGTGCTTTGATTGTCATAGAAAAATTTGATGAAACAGATGGAAATACGCTACTGGTGCAAAAATTGGCAAAGCCAGATGCTCTGATAGGTTATTGTATCGAACACGACATACACGACTTCATTAGAGTTACGTGCCACACAAGCTTGCTTGACACTTTTCCACAAAACTACTATCCCACACAAAAAAGGCAGTACGAATGTAAATAAAAGCATCCATATCATGAGCCTAATTGTGGTCAATGTACCCGTCAACAACCACTGACGGTTGCGCTTGGTAACAGATACAAAATGGGGCAGTAGAGAGCGTATCCCTGATAAATTGCAATGGGGCCTCCATGTGTCGTGCTCTTGGGCACTGTGAGAACTGAGGAAGAAAGTTCATAGAAAAGATGGTGTCTTCTCTTGTGGTGGTAGCCAGGTGCATCCTGGACCCTATGACTTGCATGTAATCGGTCACATCCATCGGCTCCCTCAGCTTCGATACGCCTTGTGTTTTCAACAACCTCTGCCGGACAGGGGTCATCAGTGTTAACCCGGTGAGCACGGACTAGAGCAGAGAAGTAAAGCGTTCTCCCAGGCTTTTGACGTACGAAGCATAGTGAATGTGAAGTACATGGCGAGCGCGATCACCCTCAAGTTCCATGCCAAGAAAGACACAGGCTAGACCCACGTCTTTCATCTTGTGCACAGAATACAACAGCAATTCATGGATGACACTACGTCGTGACTTCATGATGCAATCAACAACTCATCGACATGGACAAAGATGACAGTAGATGGTGTAGACAGTGGAGTCACAAAGAGGGAAGGGTCCACCATGCTACGTTGGTGCCCCTCCTTCTCCGAGGTGGAGATGATCTCTTGGTTCCAAAACCGTGGTGACATAACAATGCCATAGAGAGTATGTCGTGGTCTCAAAACTCCATCGATGCCGTGTGCAAACCCTGGGGGATTTACTATATAGATCTCCTTATCCAACTATCCGCACAGGAATGAATTGTTCACGTCCATCTACTCGAGCTCCCAAGCATGGTATACTACGAGAATCAGAAGAGCTCGCATTGTGGCGTAGCATCGGACAAGGACAAATGTCTCGTTGAAGTAAACACCGAGGACTTTGGAAAACCCCTTGGTAGTGAGACGTTCCTTGTAGTTCTGACGGAAGACACATCGTACATCGATGGCCTTGTGTTGTGACATTACATTGACCACCTCGTATACAAAATGCTCGTCTAGATCTCTCATCTCATCTTGCATGGCTTCCTCCCACTACTGTGAGTTGGGAGTTGCACATGCCTGTTGAATAATGGTTGGATCAAAGAACGAGGACATGGACGCAATGACTTTGTGACACTTTACAACGCTGCCAAGGAAAGCAGCTTCAAGTGCCCGCTCATGCTCTGTCGTGAACAGTGCATATCCAAGGGCCAAGCTACGATGGACAACCCCTGTGACCAAGCTGAAGCCGTCCATTCTGGTGGGCAACGCCAATGACCGCGTAGGTTGTGACAGTTGTAGATGGGCGGAGAATGCTGAGACATTTGAGGAACAGGTGGGAAGCACTCAGAGGCACCCGCCACGAACAAAGGTTGAGACGGGTGCAAGACCGGGAGGATTGCCGGACGGAGAAAGATCATGGATAGATGGGCTGGGCACAAAAGGGATGAGCAGAGACTGGCTGGGCATGACAGTGGTGAGAGGAATAGATTGGGTCATAGAGAGGTGTTCAGGAGACACGGACTCTTATGGAATAGGTGAGGACAAGACAAGAGGGGGACAGAGCTGCAAGAAAACTAGACGACATGGACGGGAAGGACATGAGAGGGAAGGACCCTGACAACGGTGTAGGCACCGTGCCACGAGCCTGAGGATGCTCCGAGGGCAAAGGCTCCTAGGCAGGAAAAGCACTACGGACTGCACAGAGAGTAAGGATTGTAGGGCTGACGTCCCCTTGCAATCGAGAGAGCCACCAGAGAAAGATAGCGGGCGTGTGACGACTTAGGTCAAAGAGAAACAAAGACTTAAAGAATAGAGCATCGCATGACTCAACGATGCTCTGGCGCTCAGGGTCCCAGGGTTGCCAGGCTTTAGACTATGTGGAAACACCGAAGAAGAGACAGAGGCGCCCATGTTGAGAGAGCTTCCCATCGCGAAAGTCTTGAGGAAGCTCGAAAGAAACAGTGCTTCCTCAAACCCGAGCAAGACGAAGGCCAACACGAGTGCCATACCAGCGGTCAAGAAGAGTGACGACGTGAGGGAGAGGGCCAAGCAGAACACGGTTCTAAACAAACATCATGTAACTCATGTTCTCAAATGGGAAGAGAGGAGAGAGACCAGACTCAGACAAAAGGGTGCAAACGTCATCAACAAACTTTCTATTCCACCATTCAGAAATGTTGGGAGCCGATGTATCCAGACACACTCCTTTGGACTCAAGGAACTAAGCAGTTGAGTCGAGGAATTCACTACCCCGGTTACTGCAAAAGGCGCGCAACAAGCGTTGGCAAAAAAGTTGAGCTTGCACGAGCCAAGAATCAAGGAAAACACACACAGTACTCTTTTGAAGAAGAATGAAGATCAAGCAAAACAGGGAGAAGTCATCAGTAAGACGAGGAACATACTGCCTGAAACCCCCAAGGAACTCATGGGGAAGAGGAAACATGACATTAGCGTGAATGAGGTCAAGTGGACAGGGACAGGCCCACACCAGTCTGTAGCCGGAGCATGCTCGTGATGAAATCTGTGTGTACATGGCCAAGAGGACCATGTAAGAGTTGAACAATATCAAGGGAGAGAGAGGAAACGGCATGAATGAGAGAAAACTCAAGAGCAGAGCTAGAAGGGGCAAGAATAGGCACACGATGTATCTTGTCACACTTGAAAGCGCGTAAGGTGATGCGTTTTGAGAGACAAAGACTGATAGTGGCAACACCTTGACTGCCTAAGAAATCCATGCCCTGATCATTGAGGGAGGTCACCGAAAGCAGGCTGAGCTCTACGGAAGGCACATATAGAACGTCAGGAAAAAACAACACACCACTAGGGCAAAAAAAACAGACAACGCCAATGCCTTGGACGTGAAGCAACTGGCCGGACCCAGTGCGCACCAAGCAAACAGACCTAGCCGGACCCAATGATACGAAGGCAGAGCTGACAAATGTCATTTGGTGGGGGACTCCAGAGTCGAGGACTCGGAAGCCACCGGAGATGCGAACATGAGGAAGGAAACTATGTGTTGCAAAGAGTGCCAACAGTGGGAGGAAACGATGCACTAACAACAAGACAACAAGGGAGAACGATAGCCTCCCAATGCTGCACCCACGACACAGACTCGGACGAAAACCAAAGGACATGACCGAGGGGATCCCCATGAAGGAGATATTCAGTCTGACAAGAAAGACCTGTGGCCAACGAAGGCACAATCTCACCTCCCTGATCGCAAAGGTGAAGGCACTGGAGAAGAGACTCCTCCAGCTGACGCAGGCGACGGGTAAGAAGACCCCCAAGAAGAACGATACCACGGAGGAGAGAACCAGGCCGGGGAAAATGGTCTAGCGTAGATAGGTGCTCCATAGGGCGGTGGACAGCCCTAGGGATACGGGACTGACAAAGGACCGGAGGGAACACAAAAGTTGGAGTAGGCCTACAAAGAGGAGGAGCTCGTCGACCGAGAAGAGGTGCCAGAGCTGGAGTTGACTGCGGAGGACGAGGAAGAGTTTCCAGTGCGCATCCTGTGAGCAAGTATGGCACTTGCAAGGCGTAGGTTGTAGGTGGGCCAAGGACAGTCACAGGCAGAGTGCTCGGATGAGCCATAGTTGGAGCACACTACCTTACCAGGAACGCAAGACGGTGCATTATCTTTGGCCTTCCCCTTTCCCTGGCCATGACCCTAGCGATGTCCATCCCCATGGTCCTGAAAGGCAAGGGCTGTGGCAGTAGAGGTCGAGGATGATGAGGTAGAGGAGGATGCAATGGCAGAGGAAGAATAGGAGGATGTAGTGGTGACAACGGCAACTCAAGTCACTGTCGTACGGTGAAGATTTTTTTCCTAGAGGATTGTCCACCAGGCGGCGAGCCTCTTAGCGGCGAAGTCCCAGAGGGCACCAACACAAGACGGAGACTAGGGAGGCAAGGGCTAGGAGGTGAGGCATTGCAACTCATTCACCTTGACGTTAGGAAGAAGGTCGGACAGCTCGGAAATGAACCCGTTGACCATATCGTGTACAGCTGATAGTTGACCCGACGTAGCCTTGTTGAGCTCACAAAGTATTTTGAGCCCACGTGCCCAACATGTGTCAAACATTCTTTGTGCATGCATCAAGAGCATACTGAAGTGCATTGTGGCCGCACTTTGGGCTGCCTGGCCAGTGATGGTGGTGATGGTGGTGGGTCACCGCCATCACTGGTCATCCAAAGTGGGCGTTGGAAGTTCTGCGCGCCGGTGTAATTAAAAGACTAACCATGTCATAACTGAATGTTGTGTAGAGCTGAGGTGCATTCATGTCCAGCATTGGAGGAGGGTGTAGCTAAGGCTCACCCTCCCCTTGGGAGAAAAAAGGGGGAAAACACTTATTGGACGTTGACGCGTCGTTCACAAAGATGGCGCTGAGGCAGACTCGGACGCCCGATTGCTGCTCATCTCTCTGTGATGACGTGTTTGGGGCTGCCCGAACCTCCTCTCTTAGTGAGCACTGAGTGGCAGACCATGATGGGGATGTCACTCTGAGCCTATGCAAAGGCGACAATACCATCGTGACTGTGACTGGCTGCTTTTGTTGCAGCTACCCTTGCTACAGTGGCTGCAGATTCTGTTGCAACCAATGCCACACCCCGGCAGTTGCTGCTACTGCTAAGGTTGCAAGTGTCACGATTTCTTCCATTGCTTCTTCAGTGAGTTATGGTTAATCGTGCTACTTTAATACACTATAGAATGTGTGTATACGGTACATGCAATACTTCAGGTTCCTAGTAATTTCCATGCATGCATACACTTTGTAATACACCTTTGAACTAGTGGAAGAACGTTTTGTATTGACATAATATTTGAATTCTACCGTGGTTTCTTTTGTATGTGAAGTCTGTTTAATTATGTGTATTCAGATATGTTAGATAGCCTACTTATGTACTTAGATGATGTAGTGGGTACATTGGTCTCTTGCCATATATGTCGCAAACGTATAGCGACATCGCGAGGTATTTCATACCTCAAAACAACCTACTTGTGATTTAGCTCGAAGTTCGGAAGGGGCCGCTTGAGTCATTTGCTCAACCCTGACGAAGTCCGTGGTGCCCCTCCCCCCCAAAGTACCTCGAGTGTATCTGGGGAGTGTATCGTGTGGTGTATCGTGGAATTGCGACGTGTTGAAACTTATGTATTGCAATGTTCCATCGCGCAAGCCCCCCCCCCCCAAACACGTGAAGTGTATTGGGGGGGTGTATCGGAGAGTGTCGCGGATAGACATGCAAAAATACAACTTGTGTATTGTCGATCGCTTCCGAGCTTAAAAGGACCCCGAGCTGCAGTTGCGCCCCCCCCCCTCCCCAAAGGAACTCAAGTGTATCTGGGGAGTGTATCGTGTGGTGTATCGTGGAAATGCAAAGTGTTGAAACGTATGTATTCCAATGTTCCATCTCGCAAGCCACCCCCCCCCCCAAAAAACACGTGAATTGTATTGGGGGGGTGTATCGTAAAGTGTATCGTATATGTCTATCGACGACAAACTTGTGTACAATTATTTGGTCATCACTTGTTATACGCAAGTTGAAAAAGTCAATACCCCTCAGATACAGTCTCCGATACACCACCCCAATACACTTTCGACTTTGGGGGGGGGGGAGGGGCCGTCCATACCCCCCCTCGATATCGAAAGTGTATTGGGGCGGTGTAGCGGAGAGTGTCGTGGGTAGATATTGAAAACTACAACTTGTGTATTGGTGAACGCCGCCTTCCTCGGTAAACAAAAGGGAACCTGCCGGGTCCCGCAATCGCAGGGCCCGGCAGGTGCCCACGATTTTTTCCTTGCAGTTTCTTCGCGAGACTGCTCGCTTCTGACATCGGCAACGCCGATGTCAGACGCGAGCGACCTCGCCATCAAAGTCGGCGAGGTCTTTCTTCGTGGGCGAAATCGCCCTGTACACTCGCGGTCGAGTGTTTTATGTGGACCCAAATACTCAAATTAGGTATGCTGTGCCAACGGACAAGAAAGGCCTGAATAATACATGCCAGGAAAGGACGACCCAAGTAGGTATGGTAACATAAACCAAGCATAAAACTAATATTGGAGCAGCTGAAAATGGGTCAGATTGAAATGATAGTACTTTTTTTACCTGTGCGTTGTTCACAATGCAAAAGTATTACTATTCTAAAATGTTTTAAATGATATCAGAACTTGACGGAAGTTCGATGAAACTTCCAATGTAATGAACACAGAAATATCTGTGTATATAGGATGAACACGAAACTTCCATGAACCATTCCTATTAATGGCAGTAAATTTCCTGGAAACATCCTCCACATATGTTCCGATTTTGTACACTAGTTTATCAGTGTGTACTTTTGGGGTGATTGACCATAAATGTCTTCAGTTGCGATTAATGCAGATGCTATTACACCCAACGTTGTAGTTGTGGCTTCCTTGGACTATGGCTGTGACTGCTGCTATGGCTGATGATTTGACGAGTAAGGTTGTTGCTATTGTCACTATTGCTGCTGCAATGGATGCTATTACTAGGATGCAAAGGCAGTAGTCGTAGCTGCCTTGGAGTTTTGGCTGCAGCTACTGCTATGGCTACTGATGCGGCTACTCATGCGGCTACTACAAACGATGTTGCTGCTCCTTCACCTGTAGTTTTCATAAAAACACGGCTCCTACGACGACTACAACTACTGTCAACGTTGTTGCTATTACTGCTTGTTGCGACTGATGTCAATGGCATGACTACAGATGACAAAGTCATTATCATGGCAGCTCTAATGGGATCGAAGCTGCTGCTGCGCTGTTGCAGTGGAAGCTATCCGTGCTGGGTAGTAGGGACATCGAGCTGCAGATGCAGGCATGGGCGATGACAGAAGAGGTCATAGGTAGGTGATGACCCACGGAAGCGGAGGCGGGCGGATGCATGCTTCAAGGAGCTGCGACTATTCACCAAGAGGATGCCAATGGCAGCAGGATGCACCCGTTGACTTGAGCCGAGTGCTCCAAGTCACGGCTACTGCCAATGTGAGGCAGCAGCCACAATGTGGTGCGTGTATCTTGTTGGTATGGAATAATCCTGCAGCGTAGAGGTGTTCTCCATGAGACGAGGAGAGGCATAGGTCAGAACTAGCTGCTAGAACACAAGAGTTGATGAAGACGGGGCGGCAGAAGCGGTGGGCGCGGCAGCAAATTGTTGCCCAATGACTATGATCGGGCTCTTGCTTGCGAGCAAGAAGCACTCTCTCACCATTGCTCCGATACCAGTGGGAAAGTTTCCCTAGTGTGTGTGTGTTTTTGTGTGTGTGTGTGTGTGTGTGTGTGTGTGTGTGTGTGTGTGTGTGTGTGTGTGTGTGTGTGAGGAAAGGGAAAGCGTATAATGAGAACCAAGAGAGGCAAGATGCCATGAATTAGGGTTTCTCCCACAAGCAAGCCACGAGAGGAAAAAAGCGAGAGTTTCTTACCACAGAGGTGTTAACAGTGGGGGGAAGCGAGCGAGCGAGCGCAGAGCTCGTTCTAGCTCGCTACCATAGCGTGTGGTAAATTAGAACTACCCAACCACTAACTCTGGCAAAACAATCAAGTATGTCACCAGCTAAGGATCCCACGGAAACCAGGTTTAGGTAAGTACCCAGCTCTAATTACGACAAACACAAACACAAGCATGAGTAATAGGAGGAACCGAAACTGGTGGAACTCTTTTGGCCACTTGTTCCAAGAAGTGGTCCGTGCAGCTACATTACCATGACAAAGCGGCTAGTACATCTATCTCTCTGTGGTCAGTCACCTGCATTAGTGAGGTGAGTGTGCCACGAGGCCAGAGGTCACTGTGTGATACTGACACATAACCAACACCATTGTGGTTTGTCGGTTGTATTGGAAAAGGCAAGAACCAGCCAACATCGTTGAGCGCTACAAGGCTCACCTCATGACTAAGAAATAATCCGGAGAGCCTTGCCTGAAATTTGATTCTACTGTTTCACCGCGGGCAAATACACAACTGCGAAGGGGCTCCTGAGCCAGATGACTCTGCATTTTGGGAGGTCCATAAGGTAGACATGTCGAACACATTCTTGTACGCTTGACTTGACGAGGAGGTCTACGAGGCTCAAACACCTAGGTTGGACGATAGTATCAACGGTATTCAGCACCTGCATAAAACCTTACCCGAGTTAAACGAGTGTTTTGTTATTCAAAGCTCTTGATTTTTTCCACCCTTGCATGAGGTGACTTTTTTCACTGTTTGGTCGACTCTGCTCTCTTTGTGAGTGATTCGTTGGCATCCTTCATCACTATCTTGGTGTACACGGACGATCTCTTCATCGCCTCTCCGCATCCTCAAGTTGTTAAGGATGTAAATGTTCTCCTTTAGTTTGCGAGCAAGATGAAGGATCTTGATCTACTTCACTTCTTTGCCTTGAAGATTAAGCATGACCGTTGCAAACATATGTTGGACATGCTGGAGGAAGGGTGCGTCTACACTCTACATTTGTTGACTTGCTTGTTGATTTTTCCCATACTTCCATGTCCGAGATGATTGTAAGATTGAGGCTCCTGAAAAGAGCTGATCATGACTAGCTTCAGGAGGTCGTTGATGTCATGATGCATCTAGATTGTTTGTTCTCTAGTTTTCTTGGCACCATTAATCACGCTAATACTAAGTTTACAATCAAGTTATTGTCCCACTTCTCCACGTGGTTGTGTCGCCTCCAACTTGAGGCTACATTCCATGTAGTTCGTTTCATTGTGTCCACTCTCCGTTTATGCTTGTGCTTTTGTATAAAACTCATCGATGTGGTTGATGGGTGCACAACCAACAATTGGGCATACGATCAAGACATGCACAGCCAATCAAAGTACATGTTTCTCGTCGAGGGCACTATAATCCCTTGAAAGAGTGAGGAGCAAGGTTTTGGCACACACTTTTTCTTTTTCAAGCCGAGTACATTGTTTGTAGTACCAATGTCTGCGAGAGCACATGGTAGTCGGTTCATGCTATAACTACGTCCAATGAATCATGATTCATTGTGAAAATGAGAATACACATCAGACCGCTCAGCATGGTGGCATTCATCACACTCGCACGAAGCACATGAACATTGTGCATCACTTCAAGCTCGAACAAGTCAACGTTGGTGATCAGAACGCTTGGCTGAGTGAAGTGGATTACAATTTTGCTCACTCTTATTATGCCCCCTTGCAACTCTGCTTTTAGGAGAAGCACAATTGATCGAGCAAGTGTACCATTTTCCAAGCCTTTTATTGAAATATGTGTCAAGTACTGTTTCATGCTATATACCCTCTTTCAACGTCCGCCCTCTCACCGAGGCCTAGTTGTAATAGAGCTCCTCTATACATGCAAAAAACCTTTTCTAGGGTCTTTGGTTTGATTTACTCCTCTCTCTTCAATTTGAAAAAAATGATTTTCCTCCCCTTTCATGCACCTAAATTATTCTAGTCTCATGGATGAATCTCTCTAAAAACTGCAATAATCTATTTTCTCTACAAACGGTTTTTAGCTTCCACGAGGCGTTCCAAGGACCATGGGCGCAACATGAAAGGTCTATTCCGTACACAAAACAAGATTTACTTGTGACAGTGGGAAGGACATGCTCACGTAGAAGTCCGGGAAACACGAATCGAGCCACAAGACTGTGCAAAGCAAGCTGCTGTCGTGATGTGATTCATCCCTGTCTATATAGCTTACTATGATCACTCAACCATGTCCATGCTTGTGAAGATCCCTGATGCGGACCCAACAAGTCTTTGAGCACCGACGGGTGGTGACTCTACCCACCAGTAGCTGCCAGATAAGTATCACTACGTCCTGGGTGCTTGCTGGGATGCTCTGCAGTTTTTTGGCAGTCGCTAGAGTTTCTCGGTGGACTGGCTTTTGAGCCCGATTTGTGTGTTTTGCACTGTTTGACCACCGATCGATGCCGGACGAGTGCGTGTTACCATTCGTAGCGTATGGCTTGACATTCTCCATCTCTAGGTTCACACGGTGTTGGAAATGGATACGTGTACATAGAGTTCCAGCCAAAACAATGGTACTTGGCCGGTTTTTGGGACAAACTGACAGTGCCGTGTGCGTCACCCACTGTGCGCCGCGGCAGGTATTTATGCCTTGTTCTTGTTTGTTGTCACTGCTCTCCGCATTACTAAACTATTGGAGTTTATGAGACATTACACGTCTCTCTAGCCTAACTCTTGCTGTTTCTTACACCTGCTTGCTTATTGGTGCGCCATCAGACTGGATTGTGTCGCCATGTCAGCACCAGCAAAGCTAGGCAGCTTGCAATTAGCTTTTCATGGTATCAAAGCATCAAGGCATCCCTCGTTAAGTTGCACAGGAGAGAGCAACAGTGGCCGTAGCAGTGACAATCATAGCCAAAGCGACGGTCCTAAGAGGACCTGCCACGCCACACTGACCCGTTGCACTAGATTACAACAGTGGAGACACCCTTGCAACCACATCATCACATCACCACCACAAAGCAGTCAAAGGTTTTCCATCCCTCTATAGCAACAGTTGAGGCACATGATATTGAGATGGGGTTCGTGAAGGTTCCCGGAAGCTTCGCTCAGGTCGCACCTACCACCGCTCAAGACGCGAGAGTGCAACTGCCTCAAATGACCACCATTTTTTGTGTGTGAGGCTTGTTAGAAAGCTCTTAAGAAATCCTCTCTATTGCATCCATTCGCGCCTCATCTCGCGCACTGCAAGGTCTAGGAAACAAAACAACGCTCTTAGATCTAGATATGTTCCAGATTTTGGGCCGAAAAGAAACGGTGACGTTTTCAACTTTTCTAAAGTATTTTTGAACGAAACCACCGCCACTACACTTTAGAATCCCCTGGTGCATAATCATACCAAATTCTGCCTCATTTGGACAACCTTGATGCTCACGTGGGGACGACGTTAGCACCAACACTAGGCCGATTTTTTGGCTGAAACATCATTTTTTTGCCAGTGTTCCAACTCCTCAAAAAATGCCAACGGTTCTTGATTCTGACAACGTTGACGTTTGGACCCATACTGAGCACTATCAAGGCCGCCGTTCCATGACACCGGCAAGGGGCTAGAGACCCCTCCTCATCCTCCTCTTCTGGCATGATGAGTCCACGGTTGCAGTCACTTGCGATCGACGAGATTCGTCCGATGCAGGATGATTTGCACCGCCAATAGCTGCATTAGATCGACGCGCAACATGAGATCACAAGGTTACTGAGGGGTCATCCAGGGGCCTCACAATCGACACAAGGAGGAACTACTGGAGCTGCATTATATGTTCAACAATTTATGCCTTGTGAAGCACCGCGACCTCAGCACCTGTCATCACTTGTTGACACTTGGGATGCGGAGGAAATAGAAGATGACATACATAAGGACAAGATTCGCATCCTTCAGGATCGCATTCGTGAGTAGCGACCGGGGTCTCAACCTGTCACCCTGCCACCTTCTTGCCGTTACGACCAGCCACTTCATTTAGTAGCATTCACCTTTGGTGACGTTTCTCTCATTGGTGGTCTCCCTGTGCCTTGCACACTACCTCCCAAGCCTGAGGCCGCCCTCCCCACGGAGCGGCGACCAAAGGAGTTTGAGGCAGCTCCATTCCGTTACCAGAGTGATGAGGGCTTTGATTGTTGGGAGAACCTATTTCAGGTTTGGGCCGACTCTGAGGAAGTCTAGCCCTGCTACCACAGCCAGTACCAGACTCACGTTGCTCATTGGATCCACACAGCAGCGAGAGCGATGTGCAGTCTCCTCTACGCCATGCCGTGGGAGACTGTAGCCGACGTTCGACCCTTCCTGGGTGAGACCAAGACCAGGACTGGAGCAGATCCGCACCAAGGCTAAGAGTTGGCCTTGACACTCTTTGATGCAGATACCCATGTCACAAGGGCGGCCCGACTACATGACTTTCACTCCCTCCCCTGGGCTCCACGGAGCTTGCGATTGACCACTCGAGGCACGGGATACGCCTTTACACGAGCCTTGAGATCAGTGGCGGGACGTAGTAGTGGGTAGTCGACACCATCATGATGGGGGCGCACTTGGACCATGTGAAGCTCTTTACGAGTTTCAACGATGTGGCTCTCTCTGAGTTGTCGGAGTCATTGGAGCTGTTTCCTTAGGCCCATCGCTACTTCCTCCAAGCTACATTGGCTTCTGAGGTTGTCATGGCCCATCAGCAGAGTCCATTTGTTGTAGCAGTGACTGGAACCCCTCCTACGCCTATGTCCCCGTTTACCAGCCCCATCTCCACTACTTCCTCCTCCTCCTCCTCCTCCTCTACCCCGAGCAGCCACACCTCGGGTGTTCCAATGGCCACAGAGGGTGAGAAGGGGAAGAATCAACGCGAGAAGGGATAGCAGCAGGAGCAGCATCAGTAGCCGACGAGTAGTGATAGTGGACGTTCTGTCCTCTACTACAAGTGTCGAAGTGCTCACTGCTACATAGAGTGTGAGTAACCTCTTTGACTAGACTCGGATCATGCGTGGCCTTCACGCTGCGCACACGTAATGGATTTCTTTGAATGACACACGGACAAGACTTGCCGCGACCACATCTACAGCAGACACATTTGTTTCACCAGGCGGCAACGGGGATATAAACTCGAGGGATCGCATGTTTGTGAAGCTTTGTTAGCCGCTAGTGCTTGATGCGTAGGGAGGTGCAAGTGTTTTGTGAGAGCCAAGTGGTCCCAAGGAAGCTTTTCATATTGGTTCCGTTACTCGTGATAATGATTTTGTTGGAGCTCAGTTGTCTTACAATCAGGATGGACCTGCCGGTACCAACTGTCTTGACTAATCACAGATCCGTGTTGTTCGTCGTTGTTGTGAATCCTGTGCTATGTGTCTAGCAGAGGCAGAGTGTTCTATGACATGTTGCTCACTGTCGACGATAAGTCGTGAGCTGAGTGGCACTTGGATCATTGATTATAGTGTCACCCATCACATGACCTTTCGTCATAGTGACTTCGTTGTGCTCGGCCCCGTTGCGACTGTTCGGCCCGTTTGAGCAGGGTCTGGTGAGTCGTTGCCTGCATACGGAGTTCGGGTTGTGGGATTTGATGGGTTCGTCTGGCCTCTTGTACATTTGCGATGTGCTCTTTGTCCCTATCTTTAGCTCAACCTGCTCTCTGTTCGTGCATACACCAGGATGGGTCTTACTGTTGCGCCACAATGACTGCTCTTGACACACGTGCTTTTGTGCTTCGTGCCTCTGTTGTTGATGACCTGTATTATGTTGTTTTTTGCATTCTCTCTGTTTCTTCTCCTTCTCTCTTTTCTACGTGTGTGTTTTTCACTCGTGTTGTCTCCTCTAAGCACTTGTGCTTGTTACATCCTCACCTCTGCTCTGTGACCTTGGACACTGTGTCCAAGTTCATTCAAACTCAGCCAGACTTTAGTCTTGACACGACTTCCTTTGAGAAGTCGCCCAAATCCGATTGTCTTTTTTGCGCCCTGGGTAAGATGCATCGCTATTGTTACCGTGACTCCTCTTGGGCACTGCGCCTACTAGGGTTGGTCCACTCGGACCTTCTCGATCCTCTCCTAGTTGAGTCGCTCTTCGATTGGGGTCAATATGTCCTCACCCAAACTGATGACTTCACTTGGATGTAGTGGGTCTAAAGTCTCTGCCACAAGAGCGATGCTTCACTGGTTGTCTGCTTGTGGCTTGTGATGGCTAAGCATGCGTCTCTTCCTAACATGCACACGTTGCGATCTCAATCTCATCATGGTGGGGAGGTCTTAGGCGAGATGGATACCTATTTTATTGAGCATTGTATATTTCACTAGCTCTCTGCCCTTGCTACACCACAGCAGAGTAGTGTGTCTGAGCATTGGAATGGCAACATGGAGTATGCGGCGTGCGCTCTCCGATCTGAGTGCGGTCTTTTTGAGTCATTTGCCTTTGAGTCTTTCTCCTACATAACGTGGGTCTTGAACCGCTTGCTGCATGGTCCGCTTCCTACCCATGGCCCGCGCACATTTGGGGGTCTTTCGCTTGCGTCTGGTGTATCGAGGACCAGCAGGGGTCCAAGGTCTCAATTCGGGGACGCATGCATACCTTCCTCAGCATCTCCCTACAGCAAAGGCCTGGCACTTTTGGGACCCTGCTCGCCATCGCATTGTCGAGTCTTGAGATACTCTCTTCTTTGAGGCTCTCACGTATCGCGACTCGTCCAGCATTCTGTCGCTGGCTGCTGACCACATTCTTACTTATGTGGCCTCTTGGTGGATGGAGGATTCTTGATCTCCTAATCAGTTTGTCCGGGCCTCCTCACCTGCGTTCGGTTTGGTCTGCAGCTGTTTCCAATCCGGCAATCGTGGCCATGGGTCAAGAAGCCTTATCAGTCCCCTTTGGCACACCTGATCCTATGCTGGTATCAGACCCCACTGGCACACCTCATCCCATACCAGTGTCTATCCCCTATGACACACCTTATCCCGTGCCTGTGCCACAACGCTCTGGTACACCTCATCCCCTGCTACTGCTAGTCTCCTCTGGCATACATGATCACGTACGAGCGTCAGTCCCCTCTGACACACCTGATCTTGTGCCTTTTGGTACACCTGATGCCGTATGAGCGTTAGTCCCCTCTGGTACACCTAATCCTTTGCCGGTGTCAGTCCCTTCTGTCACACCCAATCCCGTGCATGCACATACTCCCCCTGTGGGTATGGGCCAACAGCCTTCGCCCCAGCTTGAGGTGAGTGCCTCAGGTTAAGGCTACTCCCGCGAGCCCGGTGGTCAACTCTGACCACTGGCCTCAAGGGCTCAACAGAATCCTGACTGAGCTCCTAGACGCCCAACTTCTAGTGTTCAGAATGGCGAACCTGACAGAAAAGCTCTTGGCTTGAGTGTCCAGGCACACTACATTAAGGTGTATCAAGCATGTCGTGTTGGTCACGAGTTGGTCTCTCGAGAGTTCTCGGTCACTTGCAATGCCTCAGCTGACCTTGTCATGGTCAGACCGAGTCCGTGAGCACCCAGAGCTCTCCCCCAACGACGCTTGATCAAGGCACATTGAGGGAGGCACTCTCACCTCAGGATACAGACTTGTGGCGTGCTACCTGTGAGGATGAGCTAAAAGTAGTCTGTGAGCATGGTGTCTATGAGCTCGCCAACCTCCCGTTTGGGCAGAAGGCTATGTACGCCAAGTGGGCCTTTCGCAAGAAGGTGAAGCCTGATGGTACACTGGATCGTTACAAGGCTTGCTTGACGGCCAAGGGATTCTTGCAGTTTGAGGATGTAGACTTCACTGACACCTTCGTATCTGGCGGCCGCATGACCACCGCTCGCGCTCTGTTCCGGGTTCCTACTTACCATGACAGGGAGCTACAGCAGATGGATGTGAACAACACGGATCCCCATGACACCTTAGCAAGGCCTTGTACGGCTTGAAACAGTCACCCAAGTGCTGGAACTTGGAGATCATCGACACAATGACACGTGCCGATTACGTACATAGTGACGCTGACCCGTCCTTCTTTCTCAAGAAGACAGCTAAAAGCTTCAACACCCTCTCGATCTACGTGGATGACCTTCTGATTGCATCGCCTTCTATGGAGGCCGTGAAGGAGACTAAAGCAGTCATTCAGACTGCCTATAGGATGAAGGACATTGATCATGCAATTGTGTTTCTCAGGATGGAGATCATGTATGATCGTGACCAGCGAACACTCTTGTTGCATCAGGCACGTTACGCTAGTGTTGTGAGGGAGCAGTTTGTTAACCTCCTTGGTGTAGTTCCTATAGCCTCCACCCCCATCACACCTGACGGGCACGATGATCGGAATGTGCATGATCCAACACGGTAGGGGGAGACAGTGGACATGACCCTATACTTACGCTTAATTGACTTTTGATGTACTTGGTCACTACCACATGACCGGACATTGCTTTCACCACCAACTTCCTTGCATTGTTTTCATAGTGTCTTCGGGCGAGAGCCCTCCACGCGGCTGTGCGAGTGGTGCCGTATGTGGTCTCCACACCACACCTTGGACTTTGCTTTCGACAATAGTGTTTGGTGGTAGTCGATGACTACACAGACACTAACTGAGTGTGGAGTCCTGATAGGCGCAGTCGGACAGGCTACCTGTTCTTGCTTGGTGCCACCGCCATGTCGTGGCGCAACGGCAAGGAGGGTTATATCGCACGTAGCTCATCAGAGGCTGAGTATGCTGCTGAGGGAGTTGGGGCTGTTGAGGCGATGTAATTGTAACATCTGTTTTCTGAGTTGCATCATTCTTTCCCTTGCGTTCTTCTGCGCAGTGACAATCAAAATGCTCTTACCGTTACAGAGAACTCTAGTGTGTTGCATGCACGCAAGAAGCATATTGCTGTTTACCATCATTTTGTGCGTGATATTGTGAGGCGACAAGTGATCTTAGTCATTTGGATCGGCACGGACATGTAGCGAGCTAACTTCTCAACCAAGGCACTTACGTGCGGAAAAGGTCAAGGTGGCCATTCATTTTGTCTGACTCTTCTCCTTGCTTGAGAGTGGTTGAGAGTAGAGTGTGTGTGCATGCACTGTTCAACATCCTGTTGCGCACCTGTGTCAGTTCTGCATGTGTATAGACATGCGCACCTATGTCTCCATCTATTTGTACACCACTTTATGACCGATCGAATATGTCCATGCTCGTGCAGATCCCTAATGCGGACCCAGCTGGCGCCGCAGCACTGACGGGTGGTGACTAGACCCACCAGCAGCTGCGAGGCACGTACCACTATGTCCCTGGTGCTTGCTGAGATGCTCTATGGTTTTTCTGTAGTCACTAGAGTGACTACACTTATCGACAGACTTACTTTCATGCTCGATTTTAATGTTTTGCATTATATGTCCGCTGATCGATGCCGGACATGTGCTTGTGACCAGTCCTAACATCTGGTGCGAGATTCTACATCTCTAGGTTCAGGAGGTGTTGCATTTAAACACTTCTCCATAGGTGATGGCCAGAATAGTGGTTGTGGGCTAGTTTCAGGATAAACCAACATTTTCGCGTTCGTTACCTGCTGCGCTCAGTAGCAAGTATTTATGCAGTGTACTTGTCAGCCATAATTTTTCTCTACGTTACGTAAGTATTGGAGCTTACGAGACTTTGGACATCTTCCTAGCCTAACTCTTGTTCATTCTTACACATACTTGCTTACTAGTGCGCCAATTAACTGGGCTAGGTCACCATGCAAACAATGGCAAAGTTAGGAAGCTCGTGAGTAGTTTCTTGACTAGAAAATGTAACTTCGCCCTCAATTCTTGAAGATCGAAGACTTGAAAACCAAAATTCTTAAGACAAACCAAGGATGTGATGAGGAATTCCAAAAAACCTAAGGTCTTCTGAGAGGTAGTCCAAAACATTAAGGCTGAAAACGACTAGTGAAATAATAGTCACCTTCTTGAGTTTAGGAAAAGGAGACGAATGTAAGGGGAAATTCAGTATTACTTCGTCCTGAATGTGTAGCTACAATTGATTGAGTGAACCCAATCCACCACACCTGCCAATGAGCACACGGACTTTTTACTTGCACAAGTATTAAGGTCACTAAACACTTCAAGTTTATCCATTGATATTGTATAATCACCCAGTCATTATTCTGATGCGAGTGGCAACCATATTTAACTACAAGAACCAATTTGTCTTACTCATTGCTTTGTCCAATATCAAAGATTTTGAGGAGAGCTTCTCATGTTTGCCACTTCAACCAAACTTGAGAACCATGGATTCACCCACTTGACCTCAATGTAAGAGGTCTTGAGGCATGAAACTGGGACCACAAAATCAAAAGCACCATCCATCCATCTTCTTTGACAGATAGAATGGATGGTACAATTTGCATCCATGGGTTGCCCACGAGTGAGTGCAAGTCGATGGCTTCGTAACAGTCACTCAAATGGAGGTTAGGTGAAGACCCTGATGTGACCATGGCAGTCAGACAACCAAGAAAATCACCCAAATCCTACACTTTTTTTTTACGCAAGGCTGGGTGAAAGAATGCATATAGTTTAAGAGAACACAGACGACAACACGGTACAACACAGTGCAATGTCACAAGACAATATGAAGATTGACGAGTCCTTTGCTCCACCTACAACCATACGGCTCGCTATGCCATGGCATTCGAAGATCTTGTGCATGTACCAATGGTACAATGAATGGTGGGTGATGCCCACCAAGAGCAAGAAGGCCAAGTACTAACTGACAATGTCTCCGTGTAACCCAAGCACTTGGCAAACGCGGAAGGTTCACTACACTTGTTCACTACCTTTCTTTACCTCCCTAGACAAGAAACAAATGATGGACCCTACTTGCACATCGCCATTCTCATGGGTGCTCGATAAGCCATGCGTACATATGTACAATTTCCAATACATGAATCATGGAATACATGGGTATGATTCCATTGGTCAGGCCATCTTACTTCATTTACCCTTGCCCATTGGTCTCCCTCTATCTATCCCTTACACTCCCACCCTCCTCCCCCTTCACCGTCTTACTCTCCTTCATCCGTCCCACCTGGCACTCCCCGACTCTCTCTCTCTCTCTCTCTCTCTCTCTCTCTCTCT
>SZWC01030082.1:0-20336 GCA_023375785.1 Penium margaritaceum | reverse complement strand
ACTGTGTTTCTGACCAGTGTGTTTCTGACCAGTGTGTTTCTGACCAGCGTGTTTCTGACGAGTGTGTTTCTGACCACTGTGTTTCTGACTCTGTGTCTCTGACCAGTGAGTTTCGGACCAATGTGTTTCTGACCACTGTATTTCTGACCAGATTGTTTCTAACCAGTGTGTTTCTGACCAGTGTGTTTCTTACCAGTGTGTTTCTGATTACTGTGTTTCTGACCAGAGTGTTTCTGGCCACTGTGTTTCTTACCACTGTATTTCTGACCATTGTGTTTCAGACCACTGTATTTCTGACCACTTAGTTTCTGACCAGTGTGTTTCCGACCAGTGCGTTTCTGACCAATGTGTTTCTGACCATTGTGTTTCTAACCAGTGTGTTTCTGACCAATGTGTTTCTGACCATTGTGTTTCTAACCAGTGTGTTTCTGACCACTGTGTTCTGTCCAGTGTGTTTCTGAACAGTGTGTTTCTGACCACTGTGTTTCCGACCAGTGTGTTTCTGACCACTGTGTTTCTGACCAGTGTGATTCTGACCACTGTGTTTCGGACCAGTGTGTTTCTGACCAGTGACTTTCTGACCACTCTGTTTCTGACCAGTCTGTTTCTGACTAGTGTGTTTCTGACCAGTGTGTTTCTGACCACTGTGTTTCTGACCAGTGTTTTTCTGAACAGTGTGTTTCTGACCAGTGTGTTTCTGACTAGTGTGTTTGTGACCACTGTGTTTCTGACCTTTGTGTACATGACCAGTGAGTTTCTGACCAGCGTGTTTCTGACCACTGTATTTCTGACCAGATTGTTTCTAAGCAGTGTGTTTCTGACCATTGTGTTTCTTACCAGTGTGTTTCTGATCACTGTGTTTCTGACCAGAGTGTTTCTGGCCACTGTGTTACCTACCACTGTATTTCTGACCAGTGTGTTTCCGACCACTGTATTTCTGACCACTTAGTTTCTGACCAGTGTGTTTCTGACCAGTGTGTTTCTAACCAGTGTGTTTCTGACCAGTGTGTTTCTAACCAGTGTGTTTCTGACCAGTGTGTTTCTAACCAGTGTGTTTCTGACCAGTGTGTTTCTAACCAGTGTGTTTCTGACCAGTGTGTTTCTAACCAGTGTGTTTCTGACCAGTGTGTTTCTAACCAGTGTGTTTCTGACCAGTGTGTTTCTAACCAGTGTGTTTCTGACCAGTGTGTTTCTAACCAGTGTGTTTCTGACCAGTGTGTTTCTAACCAGTGTGTTTCTGACCAGTGTGTTTCTAACCAGTGTGTTTCTGACCAGTGTGTTTCTAACCAGTGTGTTTCTGACCAGTGTGTTTCTAACCAGTGTGTTTCTGACCAGTGTGTTTCTAACCAGTGTGTTTCTGACCAGTGTGTTTCTAACCAGTGTGTTTCTGACCAGTGTGTTTCTAACCAGTGTGTTTCTGACCAGTGTGTTTCTAACCAGTGTGTTTCTGACCAGTGTGTTTCTAACCAGTGTGTTTCTGACCAGTGTGTTTCTAACCAGTGTGTTTCTGACCAGTGTGTTTCTAACCAGTGTGTTTCTGACCAGTGTGTTTCTAACCAGTGTGTTTCTGACCAGTGTGTTTCTAACCAGTGTGTTTCTGACCAGTGTGTTTCTAACCAGTGTGTTTCTGACCAGTGTGTTTCTAACCAGTGTGTTTCTGACCAGTGTGTTTCTAACCAGTGTGTTTCTGACCAGTGTGTTTCTAACCAGTGTGTTTCTGACCAGTGTGTTTCTAACCAGTGTGTTTCTGACCAGTGTGTTTCTAACCAGTGTGTTTCTGACCAGTGTGTTTCTAACCAGTGTGTTTCTGACCAGTGTGTTTCTAACCAGTGTGTTTCTGACCAGTGTGTTTCTAACCAGTGTGTTTCTGACCAGTGTGTTTCTAACCAGTGTGTTTCTGACCAGTGTGTTTCTAACCAGTGTGTTTCTGACCAGTGTGTTTCTAACCAGTGTGTTTCTGACCAGTGTGTTTCTAACCAGTGTGTTTCTGACCAGTGTGTTTCTAACCAGTGTGTTTCTGACCAGTGTGTTTCTAACCAGTGTGTTTCTGACCAGTGTGTTTCTAACCAGTGTGTTTCTGACCAGTGTGTTTCTAACCAGTGTGTTTCTGACCAGTGTGTTTCTAACCAGTGTGTTTCTGACCAGTGTGTTTCTAACCAGTGTGTTTCTGACCAGTGTGTTTCTAACCAGTGTGTTTCTGACCAGTGTGTTTCTAACCAGTGTGTTTCTGACCAGTGTGTTTCTAACCAGTGTGTTTCTGACCAGTGTGTTTCTAACCAGTGTGTTTCTGACCAGTGTGTTTCTAACCAGTGTGTTTCTGACCAGTGTGTTTCTAACCAGTGTGTTTCTGACCAGTGTGTTTCTAACCAGTGTGTTTCTGACCAGTGTGTTTCTAACCAGTGTGTTTCTGACCAGTGTGTTTCTAACCAGTGTGTTTCTGACCAGTGTGTTTCTAACCAGTGTGTTTCTGACCAGTGTGTTTCTAACCAGTGTGTTTCTGACCAGTGTGTTTCTAACCAGTGTGTTTCTGACCAGTGTGTTTCTAACCAGTGTGTTTCTGACCAGTGTGTTTCTAACCAGTGTGTTTCTGACCAGTGTGTTTCTAACCAGTGTGTTTCTGACCAGTGTGTTTCTAACCAGTGTGTTTCTGACCAGTGTGTTTCTAACCAGTGTGTTTCTGACCAGTGTGTTTCTAACCAGTGTGTTTCTGACCAGTGTGTTTCTAACCAGTGTGTTTCTGACCAGTGTGTTTCTAACCAGTGTGTTTCTGACCAGTGTGTTTCTAACCAGTGTGTTTCTGACCAGTGTGTTTCTAACCAGTGTGTTTCTGACCAGTGTGTTTCTAACCAGTGTGTTTCTGACCAGTGTGTTTCTAACCAGTGTGTTTCTGACCAGTGTGTTTCTAACCAGTGTGTTTCTGACCAGTGTGTTTCTAACCAGTGTGTTTCTGACCAGTGTGTTTCTAACCAGTGTGTTTCTGACCAGTGTGTTTCTGACCATTGTGTTTCTGACCACTGTGTTTCAGACCACTGTGTTTCTGACCATTGTGTTTATGACCACCGTGTTTGTGACCAGTGTGTTCCTGACCAGCGTGTCTTTGACCACTGTGTTTCTGACCAGTGTGTTGCTGACCACTGTGTTTCTGTCCACTGTGTTTCTGACCAGTGTGTTTCTGACCATTGTGTTTCTGACCATTGTGTTTCTGACCAGTGTGTTTCTGACCACTGTGTTCTGACCAGTGTGCTTTTTACCAGTGAATTTCTGTCCACTGTGTTTCCGACCAGTGTGTTTCTGACCACTGTGTTTCTGACCACTGTTTCTGACCACAGTGTTTATGACCACTGGATTTCTGACCACTGTGTTTCCGACCAGAGTCTTTCTGACCACTGTGTTTCTGACCAGTGTGTTTCTGAACAGAGTGTTTATGACCACTGGATTTCTGACCACTGTGTTTCCGACCAGAGTCTTTCTGACCACTGTGTTTCTGACCAGTGTGTTTCTGACCAGTGTGTTTCTGACCACTGTGTTTCTGACCAGTGTGTTTCTCACCAGTGTGTTTCTGACCAGTGTGTTTCTGACCACTGTTCTTCTGACCACTGTGTTTCTGACCAGTGTGTTTCTGACCAGTGTGTTTCTGACCGGTGTGTTTCTGACCAGTGTGTTTCTGACCAGTGTGTTTCTGACCACTGTGTTTCTGACCACTGTGTTTCTGACCAGTGTGTTTCTGACCAGTGTGTTTCTGACCGGTGTGTTTCTGACCAGTGGGTTTCTGACCACCGTGTTTCTGACCTCTGTGTTTTAGACCAGTGTGTTTCCGACCAGTGTGTTTCTGACCACTGTATTTCTGACCAGTGTGGTGTAACCAGTGTGTTTCTGACCACTGTGTTTCTGACCAGTGTGTTTCTGCCCACTGTGTTTCTGACCAGTGTGTTTCTGACCACTGTGTTTCTTACCACAGTATTTCTGACCAGTGTCTCTCTGACCACTGTATTTCTGACCAGTGTGTTTTTGACCAGTGCGTTTCTGACCAGTGCGTTTCTGACCACTGTGTTTCTGACCACTGTGTTTCTGACCAGTGTGTTTCTGACCAGTGTGTTTCCGACCAGTGTGTTTCTGACCACTGTATTTCTGACCAGTGTGTTTCTGACCAGTGCGTTTCTGACCAGTGTGTTTCTGACCACTGTGTTTCTTACCACAGTATTTCTGACCAGTGTCTCTCTGACCACTGTATTTCTGACCAGTGTGTTTCTGACCAGTGCGTTTCTGACCAGTGTGTTTCTGACCACTGTGTTTCTGACCAACGTGTTTCTGACAACTGTGTTTCTGACCAGTGTAGTTCGGAACAGTGTATTTTTGACCACTGTGTTTCTGACCACCGTGTTGTGGACCACTGTGTTTCTGACCACTGTGTTTCTAACTGGTGTGTTTCTGACCAGTGTGTTTCCGACCACTGTTTTTCTAACCACTGTGTTTCTGACCAGTTTGTTTCTGGCCAGTGTGTTTCTGACCAGTGTGTTTCTGACCAGTGTGTTTCTGAACACTGTGTTTCTGACCAGTGTGTTTCTGGCCACTGTGTTTCGGATCAACGTGTTTCTCACCAGTGTGTTTCTGACCACTATGTTTCTGACCAGTGTGTTTCTGACCAGTGTGTTTCCGACCAGTGTGTTTCTGACCACAGGGTTTCTGACCAATGTGTTTCTGACCACTGTGTTTCTGACCAGTGTGTCTCTGATCACTGTGTTTGTGACCACTGTGTTTCTGACCAGTGTGTTTCTGGCCACTGTGTTGCTGACCACTGCGTCTCGGACCACAGTGTTTCTGACCACTGTGTTTCTGACCAGTGTGTTTCTGGCCACTGTGTTGCTGACCACTGCGTCTCGGACCACAGTGTTTCTGACCACAGTGTTTCTGACCAGTGTGTTTCTGACCAGTGTGTTTCTGACCACTATGTTTCTGGCCACTGTGTTTCTGACCACTGTGTTTCTGACCACAGTGTTTCTGAACAGTGTGTTTCTGACCAGTGTGTTTATGACCAGTAGTTTCTGACCACTGTGCTTCTGACCAGTGTGTTCCTGACCACTGTGTTTCTGACCAGTGTGTTTCTGACCAGTGTGTTTCTGAACATTGTGTTTCTGACAACTGTGTCTCTGACCACCGTGTTTCCGACCACTGTGTTTCTGACCAGTTTGATTCTGACCAGTGTGTTTCTGACCACTGTGTTTGTGACCACTATGTTTCTGACCACTGTGTTTCTGACCACTTTGTTTCTGACCACTGTGCTCCTGACCACTGTGTTTCTGACCACTGTGTTTCTGAACAGAGTGTTTCTGACCAGTGTATTTCTGACCACTGTGCTTCTGACCACCGTGTTTCTGACCACTGTGTTTCTGACCACTGTGTTTCTGACCACTGTATTTCTGACCAGTGTGTTTCAGACCACTGTGTTTGTTACCGCTGTGCTTCTGACCAATGTGTTTCTGACCACTGTGTTTCTGACCAGTGTGCTTCTGTCCTCTGTGTGTCTGACAACTGTGTTTCAAAGCACTGTGTTTCTCACCACTGTGGTTCTGACCGGTGTGTTCCTGACCAGTGTGTTTCTGACCAGTGTGTTTCTGACCAGTGTGTTTCTGACCAGTGTGTCTCAGACAAGTGTGTTTCTGACAACTGTGTGTCTAACCCATGTGTTTCTGACCACTGTGTTTCTGACCAGTGTACTTCTGACCACTGTATGTCTGACCAGTGTGTTTCTGAACAGTGTGTTTCTGACCACTGTTATTCTGACCAGTGTGTATCTGACCACTTTGTTTCTGACCACTGTGCATCTGACCAGTTTGTTTCTGACCACTATGTTCCTTACCACTGTGTTTCTGACCAGTGTGTTTCTGACCACTGTATTTCGGACCACTGTGTTTCTGACCAGCGTGTTTCTGACCAGTTTGTTTCTGACCAGTGTGTTTCGGACCATTGTGTTTTTTACCACAGTGTTTCTGACCACTGTGTATATGACCACCGTGTTTCTGACCAGTGTGTTTCTGACCACTGTGTTTCTGACCACTGTGTTTCTGACCACTGTGTATCTGACCAGTGTGTTTCTGACCAGTGTGTTTCTGACCAGTGTGTTTCTGACCAGTGTGTTTCGGACCATTGTGTTTTTAACCACTGTGTTTCTGACCACTGTGTTTCTGACCACTGTGTTTCTCACCAGTGTGTTTCAGACAAGTGTGTTTCTGACCACCGTGTTTCTGACCACTGTGTTTCTGAACAGTGTGTTTCTGACCACTGTGTTTCTGACCACACTGTTTCTTACCAGTTTGTTTCTGACCACTGTGTTTCTTACCACTGTGTTTCTGACCAGTGTGTTACTGACCACTGTATTTCTGACCACTGTGTTTCTGACCAGCGTGTTTCTGACCAGTGCGGTTCTGACCACTGTGTTTCTGACCTCCGTGTTTCTGACCACTGCGTTTCTGTCCGCTGTGTTTCTGACCACTGTGTTTCTGACCAGTGTCTTTCTGACCACTGTGTGTCTGACCAGTGTGTTTATTACCACTGTGTTTCTGACCAGTGTGTTTCTGACCACTCTGTTTCTTACCAGTGTGTTTCTGACCACTGTGTCCCTGACCACTGTGTTTCTGAACAGTGTGTTTCTGACGACTGTGTTTCTGACCACTCTGTTTATGACCAATGTGTTTCTGACCACTGTGTTTCTGACTAGTGTGTTTCTGACCACTGTATTTCTGACCAGTGTGCGTCTGGTCACTGTGTTTCTGGCCAGTGTGTTTCTGACCACAGTGTTTCTGACCACTGTGTTTCTGACCAGTGTGTTCCTGACCAGTGTGTTTCTGACCACTGTGTATATGACCACTGTGTTTCTCACCCCTGTGTTTCTGACCACTGTTATTCTGACCAGTGTGTTTCTGACCACTATGTTTCTGACCACTGTGTTTCTGACCAGTGTGTTTCTGACCACTGTATTTCTGACCACTGTGTTTCTGACCAGTGTGTTTCTGACCACTGTATTTCGGACCACTGTGTTTCTGACCCCTGTGTTTCTGACCACTGTTATTCTGACCAGTGTGTTTCTGACCACTGTATTTCGGACCACTGTGTTTCTGACCCCTGTGTTTCTGACCACTGTTATTCTGACCAGTGTGTTTCTGACCACTGTATTTCGGACCACTGTGTTTCTGACCCCTGTGTTTCTGACCACTGTTATTCTGACCAGTGTGTTTCTGACCACTGTATTTCGGACCACTGTGTTTCTGACCCCTGTGTTTCTGACCACTGTTATTCTGACCAGTGTGTTTCTGACCACTGTATTTCGGACCACTGTGTTTCTGACCCCTGTGTTTCTGACCACTGTTATTCTGACCAGTGTGTTTCTGACCACTGTATTTCGGACCACTGTGTTTCTGACCCCTGTGTTTCTGACCACTGTTATTCTGACCAGTGTGTTTCTGACCACTGTATTTCGGACCACTGTGTTTCTGACCCCTGTGTTTCTGACCACTGTTATTCTGACCAGTGTGTTTCTGACCACTGTATTTCGGACCACTGTGTTTCTGACCCCTGTGTTTCTGACCACTGTTATTCTGACCAGTGTGTTTCTGACCACTGTATTTCGGACCACTGTGTTTCTGACCCCTGTGTTTCTGACCACTGTTATTCTGACCAGTGTGTTTCTGACCACTGTATTTCGGACCACTGTGTTTCTGACCCCTGTGTTTCTGACCACTGTTATTCTGACCAGTGTGTTTCTGACCACTGTATTTCGGACCACTGTGTTGCTGACCAGCGTGTTTCTGACCACTGCGTTTCTGACCACTGTGTTTCTGCACCACATCGCAACCACTCCGCATACAGTTCGCACCACATCGCAACCAGTTTGCACCACCCCGCAACCAGTTGTCACCACTTTGCAACCAGATCCCACCACTCCGCAACCAGTTTGCACCACTCTGCAACCAGTTCTCACCACTTTGCAACCAGTTCCCACCACTCCGCAACCTGTTCGCACCACTCCACAACCAGTTTGCACCACTCCTCAACCAGTTTGCACCACTCCGAAACACGTTTGCACCGCACTGCAACCCGTTCGCACTACTTCGCAACCAGTTTACACCACCCCGGAACCAATTTACACCACTTTGCAACGAGTTGGCACCACTTTGCAACCATTTCCCACCACTCCGCAACCAGTTCGCACCACTCCGCAACCAGTTTGCACCACTCTGCAACCAGTTTGCACCACTCCGCAACCAGTTTGCACCCTTCCGCAACCAGTTTGCACCACTTTGCAACCAGTTTGCACCACTCCGCAACCAGTTCGCACCACTTCGCAACCAGTTCGCACCACTTCGCAACCAGTTCGCACCACTTCGCAACCAGTTCGCACCACTTCGCAACCAGTTCGCACCACTTCGCAACCAGTTCGCACCACTTCGCAACCAGTTCGCACCACTTCGCAACCAGTTCGCACCACTTCGCAACCAGTTCGCACCACTTCGCAACCAGTTCGCACCACTTCGCAACCAGTTCGCACCACTTCGCAACCAGTTCGCACCACTTCGCAACCAGTTCGCACCACTTCGCAACCAGTTCGCACCACTTCGCAACCAGTTCCCACCACTCCGCAACCTGTTTGCACCACTCCGCAACCCTTACGCACCACTCCGCAACCACTTCACACCACTCCTCAACAAGTTCACAACACTCCTCAACCAGTTCGCACCACTCTGCAACCAGTTTGCACCACTCCACAACCACTTTGCACCACTCCTCGACCAGTTCGCATCACTCCTCAACGAGTTCGCACCTCTCCGCAACCAGTTCGCACCACTCCCCAACCAGTGCGCACCACTCGGCAACCAGTTCGCACCAATCCACAACCAGTTTGCACCACTTCGCAACCAGTTCCCACCACTCCGCAACCAGTTCCCACCACTCCGCAGCCAGTTTGCACCACTCGGCAACCAGTTCCCACCACTGTGCAACCAGTTCGCACCACTCCGCAGCCAGTTTGCACCACTCCGAAACCAGTTTGCATCACTCCGCAACCATTTCGCACCACTCCGCAACCAGTTTGCACCACTCCGCAACCAGTTTGCACCACTCCGCAACCAGTTCGCACCACTCCGCAACCAGTTTGCACCACTCTGCAACCAGTTCGCACCACTCTGCAACCCGTTTGCACCACTCCGCAACCAGTTTGCACCACTCCGCAACCAGTTCGCACCACTCCGCAACCAGTTCGCACCACTCTGCAATCAGTTCGCACGACTCCGCAACCAGTTTGCACCACTCTGAAACCAGTTCGCACCACTCCGCAGCCAGTTCCCACCACTCCGCAAGCAGTTCGCAACACCCCGCGACCAGTTCGCACCACTCTGTGACCAGTTCGCACCACTCCTCAACCTGGTCGCACCACTCCGCAACCCTTTCGCACCACTCCGCATGCAGTTCGCACCACTATGCAATCGGTTCGCACCACTCCGCACACAGTTCGCACCACATCGCAACCAGTTCGCACCACTCCGCAACCATTTCGCACCACTCCGCAACCATTTTGCACCACTCCGCAAGCCGTTCGAACAACTCCGCAACCAGTTCGCACCACTCCGCAACCAATTTGCACCACTCCGCAACCAGTTCGTACCACTCCGCAACCAGTTCGTACCACTCCGCAACCAGTTCGTACCACTCCGCAACCAGTTCGTACCACTCCGCAACCAGTTCGTACCACTCCGCAACCAGTTCGTACCACTCCGCAACCAGTTCGTACCACTCCGCAACCAGTTCGTACCACTCCGCAACCAGTTCGTACCACTCCGCAACCAGTTCGTACCACTCCGCAACCAGTTCGTACCACTCCGCAACCAGTTCGTACCACTCCGCAACCAGTTCGTACCACTCCGCAACCAGTTCGTACCACTCCGCAACCAGTTCGTACCACTCCGCAACCAGTTCGTACCACTCCGCAACCAGTTCGTACCACTCCGCAACCAGTTCGTACCACTCCGCAACCAGTTCGTACCACTCCGCAACCAGTTCGTACCACTCCGCAACCAGTTCGTACCACTCCGCAACCAGTTCGTACCACTCCGCAACCAGTTCGTACCACTCCGCAACCAGTTCGTACCACTCCGCAACCAGTTCGTACCACTCCGCAACCAGTTCGTACCACTCCGCAACCAGTTCGTACCACTCCGCAACCAGTTCGTACCACTCCGCAACCAGTTCGTACCACTCCGCAACCAGTTCGTACCACTCCGCAACCAGTTCGTACCACTCCGCAACCAGTTCGTACCACTCCGCAACCAGTTCGTACCACTCCGCAACCAGTTCGTACCACTCCGCAACCAGTTCGTACCACTCCGCAACCAGTTCTCACCACTTTGCGACCAGTTCCCACCACTCCCCAACCAATTTGCACCACTCCGCAACCAGTTTGCACCACTCCGCACCCAGTTCGCACCACTCCGCAACCAGTTCCCACCACTCCGCAACCAGTTCGCATCACTCCGTAACTTGTATGAAACACTCCTCAACCAGTCGCACCACTCCGCAACACGTTTGCACCACTCTGCAACCCGTTCGCACCACTTCGCAACCAGTTCGCACCACTCCGGAACCAATTTGCACCACATTGCAACGAGTTGGCACCACTCCGCAACCAGTTCCCACCACTCTGCAACCAGTTCGCACCACTCGGCAACCAGTTTGCACCACTCTGCAACCAGTTCGCACTACTCCGCAACCCGTTTGCACCACTCCGCAACCAGTTTGCACCACTTTTTAAACAGTTAACACCACTCCGCACCCAGTTTGTACCACTCCGCAACCAGCTTCCACCACCCCGCAACCAGTTCGCACCACTCCACAACCAGTTCGCACCAGTTTGCAACCAGTTCGCACCAGTCCGCAACCAGTTTGCACCTCTCCGCATCCAGTTCGCACCACTGTGCAACCAGTTCGCACCATTCCGCAACCAGTTTGCACCACTCCGCAACCAGTTTGCACCACTCCGCAACCAGTTCGCACCACTCTGCAGCCAGTTTGCACCACTCCGCGGCCAGTTTGCACCACTCCGCAACCAGTTCGCACCACTCCGCAACCAGTTCCCACCACTCTGCAACCAATTTGCACCGTTCCCAAACCAGTTTGGACCACTCCGCAACCAGTTCGCACCACACCGCAACCAGTTCGCACCACTCTTCAACCAGTTCGCACCACTCCACAACCAGTTCGCACCATTCCGAAACCAGTTGGCACCACTCCGCAACCAGTTGGCACCACTCCGCAACCAGTTCGCACCACCCCGAGACCAGTTTGCACCACTCCACAACCAGCTTGCACCACTCCTCAACTTGTTTGCACCACTCCGCAACCCTTTCGCACCACTCGGCAACCACTTCCCACCACTCCTCAACCAGTTCACACCACTCCTCAACCAGTTTGCATCACTCCGCACCAGTTCGCACCACTCCGCAACCAGTTCGCACCACTCCGCAACCAGTTTGCACCACTCCGCAACCAGTTTGCACCACTTTGCAACCAGTTCCATCCACTCCGCAACCAGTTTGCACCACTCCGCAACCAGTTTGCACCATCCTGCAACCAGTTCGCACCACTCTGCAACCAGTTCGCACCACATCGCAACCAGTTCCCACCACTCCGCAACCAGCTCGCACCAACCCGCAACCAGTGTGCACCACTTAGCAACCAGTTCGCACCACTCCACAACCAATTCGCACGACTCTGCAACGAATTCGGACCACTCCGCAACAAGCTCGCACCACTCTGCAACCAGTTTGCACCACTCCGTAACCAGTTTCCACCACTCTGCAACCAGTTTGCACCATTCCGAAACCAGTTCGCACCACTCTGCAACCAGTTCGCACCACTCCACAGCCAATTCGCACCACTCCGCAACCAGTTCGAACCACTCTTCAACCAGATCGCACCACTCGGCAACCCATTTGCACCACTCCGCAGCCAGTTTGCACCACTCCGCACCCAGTTTGGACCACTCCGCAACCAGTTTGCACCACTCCGCAACCAGTTTGCACCACTCCGCAACCAGTTCGCACCACTTCGCAACCAGTTTGCACCACTCCGCAGCCAGTTTGCACCACTCCGCAACCAGATCGCACCACTCGGCAACCCATTTGCACCACTCCGCAGCCAGTTTGCACCACTCCGCAACCAGATCGCACCACTCGGCAACCCATTTGCACCACTCCGCAGCCAGTTTGCACCACTCCGCAACCAGATCGCACCACTCGGCAACCCATTTGCACCACTCCGCAGCCAGTTTGCACCACTCCGCAACCAGATCGCACCACTCGGCAACCCATTTGCACCACTCCGCAGCCAGTTTGCACCACTCCGCAACCAGATCGCACCACTCGGCAACCCATTTGCACCACTCCGCAGCCAGTTTGCACCACTCCGCAACCAGATCGCACCACTCGGCAACCCATTTGCACCACTCCGCAGCCAGTTTGCACCACTCCGCAACCAGATCGCACCACTCGGCAACCCATTTGCACCACTCCGCAGCCAGTTTGCACCACTCCGCAACCAGATCGCACCACTCGGCAACCCATTTGCACCACTCCGCAGCCAGTTTGCACCACTCCGCAACCAGATCGCACCACTCGGCAACCCATTTGCACCACTCCGCAGCCAGTTTGCACCACTCCGCAACCAGATCGCACCACTCGGCAACCCATTTGCACCACTCCGCAGCCAGTTTGCACCACTCCGCAACCAGATCGCACCACTCGGCAACCCATTTGCACCACTCCGCAGCCAGTTTGCACCACTCCGCAACCAGATCGCACCACTCGGCAACCCATTTGCACCACTCCGCAGCCAGTTTGCACCACTCCGCAACCAGATCGCACCACTCGGCAACCCATTTGCACCACTCCGCAGCCAGTTTGCACCACTCCGCAACCAGATCGCACCACTCGGCAACCCATTTGCACCACTCCGCAGCCAGTTTGCACCACTCCGCAACCAGATCGCACCACTCGGCAACCCATTTGCACCACTCCGCAGCCAGTTTGCACCACTCCGCAACCAGATCGCACCACTCGGCAACCCATTTGCACCACTCCGCAGCCAGTTTGCACCACTCCGCAACCAGATCGCACCACTCGGCAACCCATTTGCACCACTCCGCAGCCAGTTTGCACCACTCCGCAACCAGATCGCACCACTCGGCAACCCATTTGCACCACTCCGCAGCCAGTTTGCACCACTCCGCAACCAGATCGCACCACTCGGCAACCCATTTGCACCACTCCGCAGCCAGTTTGCACCACTCCGCAACCAGATCGCACCACTCGGCAACCCATTTGCACCACTCCGCAGCCAGTTTGCACCACTCCGCAACCAGATCGCACCACTCGGCAACCCATTTGCACCACTCCGCAGCCAGTTTGCACCACTCCGCAACCAGATCGCACCACTCGGCAACCCATTTGCACCACTCCGCAGCCAGTTTGCACCACTCCGCAACCAGATCGCACCACTCGGCAACCCATTTGCACCACTCCGCAGCCAGTTTGCACCACTCCGCAACCAGATCGCACCACTCGGCAACCCATTTGCACCACTCCGCAGCCAGTTTGCACCACTCCGCAACCAGATCGCACCACTCGGCAACCCATTTGCACCACTCCGCAGCCAGTTTGCACCACTCCGCAACCAGATCGCACCACTCGGCAACCCATTTGCACCACTCCGCAGCCAGTTTGCACCACTCCGCAACCAGATCGCACCACTCGGCAACCCATTTGCACCACTCCGCAGCCAGTTTGCACCACTCCGCAACCAGATCGCACCACTCGGCAACCCATTTGCACCACTCCGCAGCCAGTTTGCACCACTCCGCAACCAGATCGCACCACTCGGCAACCCATTTGCACCACTCCGCAGCCAGTTTGCACCACTCCGCAACCAGATCGCACCACTCGGCAACCCATTTGCACCACTCCGCAGCCAGTTTGCACCACTCCGCAACCAGATCGCACCACTCGGCAACCCATTTGCACCACTCCGCAGCCAGTTTGCACCACTCCGCAACCAGATCGCACCACTCGGCAACCCATTTGCACCACTCCGCAGCCAGTTTGCACCACTCCGCAACCAGATCGCACCACTCGGCAACCCATTTGCACCACTCCGCAGCCAGTTTGCACCACTCCGCAACCAGATCGCACCACTCGGCAACCCATTTGCACCACTCCGCAGCCAGTTTGCACCACTCCGCAACCAGATCGCACCACTCGGCAACCCATTTGCACCACTCCGCAGCCAGTTTGCACCACTCCGCAACCAGATCGCACCACTCGGCAACCCATTTGCACCACTCCGCAGCCAGTTTGCACCACTCCGCAACCAGATCGCACCACTCGGCAACCCATTTGCACCACTCCGCAGCCAGTTTGCACCACTCCGCAACCAGATCGCACCACTCGGCAACCCATTTGCACCACTCCGCAGCCAGTTTGCACCACTCCGCAACCAGATCGCACCACTCGGCAACCCATTTGCACCACTCCGCAGCCAGTTTGCACCACTCCGCAACCAGATCGCACCACTCGGCAACCCATTTGCACCACTCCGCAGCCAGTTTGCACCACTCCGCAACCAGATCGCACCACTCGGCAACCCATTTGCACCACTCCGCAGCCAGTTTGCACCACTCCGCAACCAGATCGCACCACTCGGCAACCCATTTGCACCACTCCGCAGCCAGTTTGCACCACTCCGCAACCAGATCGCACCACTCGGCAACCCATTTGCACCACTCCGCAGCCAGTTTGCACCACTCCGCAACCAGATCGCACCACTCGGCAACCCATTTGCACCACTCCGCAGCCAGTTTGCACCACTCCGCAACCAGATCGCACCACTCGGCAACCCATTTGCACCACTCCGCAGCCAGTTTGCACCACTCCGCAACCAGATCGCACCACTCGGCAACCCATTTGCACCACTCCGCAGCCAGTTTGCACCACTCCGCAACCAGATCGCACCACTCGGCAACCCATTTGCACCACTCCGCAGCCAGTTTGCACCACTCCGCAACCAGATCGCACCACTCGGCAACCCATTTGCACCACTCCGCAGCCAGTTTGCACCACTCCGCAACCAGATCGCACCACTCGGCAACCCATTTGCACCACTCCGCAGCCAGTTTGCACCACTCCGCAACCAGATCGCACCACTCGGCAACCCATTTGCACCACTCCGCAGCCAGTTTGCACCACTCCGCAACCAGATCGCACCACTCGGCAACCCATTTGCACCACTCCGCAGCCAGTTTGCACCACTCCGCAACCAGATCGCACCACTCGGCAACCCATTTGCACCACTCCGCAGCCAGTTTGCACCACTCCGCAACCAGATCGCACCACTCGGCAACCCATTTGCACCACTCCGCAGCCAGTTTGCACCACTCCGCAACCAGATCGCACCACTCGGCAACCCATTTGCACCACTCCGCAGCCAGTTTGCACCACTCCGCAACCAGATCGCACCACTCGGCAACCCATTTGCACCACTCCGCAGCCAGTTTGCACCACTCCGCAACCAGATCGCACCACTCGGCAACCCATTTGCACCACTCCGCAGCCAGTTTGCACCACTCCGCAACCAGATCGCACCACTCGGCAACCCATTTGCACCACTCCGCAGCCAGTTTGCACCACTCCGCAACCAGATCGCACCACTCGGCAACCCATTTGCACCACTCCGCAGCCAGTTTGCACCACTCCGCAACCAGATCGCACCACTCGGCAACCCATTTGCACCACTCCGCAGCCAGTTTGCACCACTCCGCAACCAGATCGCACCACTCGGCAACCCATTTGCACCACTCCGCAGCCAGTTTGCACCACTCCGCAACCAGATCGCACCACTCGGCAACCCATTTGCACCACTCCGCAGCCAGTTTGCACCACTCCGCAACCAGATCGCACCACTCGGCAACCCATTTGCACCACTCCGCAGCCAGTTTGCACCACTCCGCAACCAGATCGCACCACTCGGCAACCCATTTGCACCACTCCGCAGCCAGTTTGCACCACTCCGCAACCAGATCGCACCACTCGGCAACCCATTTGCACCACTCCGCAGCCAGTTTGCACCACTCCGCAACCAGATCGCACCACTCGGCAACCCATTTGCACCACTCCGCAGCCAGTTTGCACCACTCCGCAACCAGATCGCACCACTCGGCAACCCATTTGCACCACTCCGCAGCCAGTTTGCACCACTCCGCAACCAGTTGGCACCACTCTGCAACCAGTTCGCACCACTTCGGAACCAGTTCGCACCACTCCGCAACCGGTTTGCACCACTCCACAACCAGGTCGCACCACTTTGCAACCAGTTCCCACCACTCCGCAACCAGTTTGCACCACTCCGCAACCAGTTTGCACCACTCCGCACCCAGTTCGCACCACTCCGCAACCAGTTCCCACCACTCTGCAACCAGTTTGCACCACTCCGCAACCAGTTTGCACCACTCCACAACCAGTTTGCACCACTCCGCATCAAGTTTGCACCACTCTGCAACCCGTTCAAACCACGTCGCAACCAGTTCGCACCACTCCGGAACCAATTTGCACCACTCTGCAACGAGTTGGCACCACTCCGCAACCAGTTCCCACCACTCTGCAACCAGATCGCACCACTCCGCAACCAGTTTGCACCACTCTGCAACCAGTTCGCACCACTCCGCAACCAGTTCCCATCACTCCGCAACCAGTTTGCACCACTCCGCACCCAGTTCGGACCACTTCGCAACCAGTTTGCACCACTCCGCACCCAGTTCGGACCACTTCGCAACCAGTTTGCACCACTCCGCACCCAGTTCGGACCACTTCGCAACCAGTTTGCACCACTCCGCACCCAGTTCGGACCACTTCGCAACCAGTTTGCACCACTCCGCACCCAGTTCGGACCACTTCGCAACCAGTTTGCACCACTCCGCACCCAGTTCGGACCACTTCGCAACCAGTTTGCACCACTCCGCACCCAGTTCGGACCACTTCGCAACCAGTTTGCACCACTCCGCACCCAGTTCGGACCACTTCGCAACCAGTTTGCACCACTCCGCACCCAGTTCGGACCACTTCGCAACCAGTTTGCACCACTCCGCACCCAGTTCGGACCACTTCGCAACCAGTTTGCACCACTCCGCACCCAGTTCGGACCACTTCGCAACCAGTTTGCACCACTCCGCACCCAGTTCGGACCACTTCGCAACCAGTTTGCACCACTCCGCACCCAGTTCGGACCACTTCGCAACCAGTTTGCACCACTCCGCACCCAGTTCGGACCACTTCGCAACCAGTTTGCACCACTCCGCACCCAGTTCGGACCACTTCGCAACCAGTTTGCACCACTCCGCACCCAGTTCGGACCACTTCGCAACCAGTTTGCACCACTCCGCACCCAGTTCGGACCACTTCGCAACCAGTTTGCACCACTCCGCACCCAGTTCGGACCACTTCGCAACCAGTTTGCACCACTCCGCACCCAGTTCGGACCACTTCGCAACCAGTTTGCACCACTCCGCACCCAGTTCGGACCACTTCGCAACCAGTTTGCACCACTCCGCACCCAGTTCGGACCACTTCGCAACCAGTTTGCACCACTCCGCACCCAGTTCGGACCACTTCGCAACCAGTTTGCACCACTCCGCACCCAGTTCGGACCACTTCGCAACCAGTTTGCACCACTCCGCAACCAGTTCACACCACTCCGCAACCACTTGCAACCAGTTTGCACCACTCCGCAACCAGTTGGCACCACTCTGCAACCAGTTCGCACCACTCTGCAACCAGTTCGCACTACTCCGCAACCAGTTTGCACCACTCTGTAACCAGTTCGCACCACTCCGCAACCAGTTTGCACAACTTCGCAACCAGTTTGTTACACTCCGCAACCAGTTCGTACCACTCCACAACCAGCTTGCACCAACCCGGAACCAGTTCGCACCACTCTGCAAACAATTGGCACCACTCCACAACCAGTTCGCACCACTCTGCAACCAGTTCGCACCTTTCCGCAACCAGTTCGCACCACTCCCCAACCAGTTCACACCACTCCGCAACCAGTTTGCACCACTCCACAACCATTTCGCACCACTCCGCAGCCAGTTTGCACCACTCTGCAACCAGTTCACACCACTCCGCAACCACTTCGCACCACTCCGCAACCACTTCGCACCACTCCGCAACCACTTCGCACCACTCCGCAACCACTTCGCACCACTCCGCAACCACTTCGCACCACTCCGCAACCACTTCGCACCACTCCGCAACCACTTCGCACCACTCCGCAACCACTTCGCACCACTCCGCAACCACTTCGCACCACTCCGCAACCACTTCGCACCACTCCGCAACCACTTCGCACCACTCCGCAACCACTTCGCACCACTCCGCAACCACTTCGCACCACTCCGCAACCACTTCGCACCACTCCGCAACCACTTCGCACCACTCCGCAACCACTTCGCACCACTCCGCAACCACTTCGCACCACTCCGCAACCACTTCGCACCACTCCGCAACCACTTCGCACCACTCCGCAACCACTTCGCACCACTCCGCAACCACTTCGCACCACTCCGCAACCACTTCGCACCACTCCGCAACCACTTCGCACCACTCCGCAACCACTTCGCACCACTCCGCAACCACTTCGCACCACTCCGCAACCACTTCGCACCACTCCGCAACCACTTCGCACCACTCCGCAACCACTTCGCACCACTCCGCAACCACTTCGCACCACTCCGCAACCACTTCGCACCACTCCGCAACCACTTCGCACCACTCCGCAACCACTTCGCACCACTCCGCAACCACTTCGCACCACTCCGCAACCACTTCGCACCACTCCGCAACCACTTCGCACCACTCCGCAACCACTTCGCACCACTCCGCAACCACTTCGCACCACTCCGCAACCACTTCGCACCACTCCGCAACCACTTCGCACCACTCCGCAACCACTTCGCACCACTCCGCAACCACTTCGCACCACTCCGCAACCACTTCGCACCACTCCGCAACCACTTCGCACCACTCCGCAACCACTTCGCACCACTCCGCAACCACTTCGCACCACTCCGCAACCACTTCGCACCACTCCGCAACCACTTCGCACCACTCCGCAACCACTTCGCACCACTCCGCAACCACTTCGCACCACTCCGCAACCACTTCGCACCACTCCGCAACCACTTCGCACCACTCCGCAACCACTTCGCACCACTCCGCAACCACTTCGCACCACTCCGCAACCACTTCGCACCACTCCGCAACCACTTCGCACCACTCCGCAACCACTTCGCACCACTCCGCAACCACTTCGCACCACTCCGCAACCACTTCGCACCACTCCGCAACCACTTCGCACCACTCCGCAACCACTTCGCACCACTCCGCAACCACTTCGCACCACTCCGCAACCACTTCGCACCACTCCGCAACCACTTCGCACCACTCCGCAACCACTTCGCACCACTCCGCAACCACTTCGCACCACTCCGCAACCACTTCGCACCACTCCGCAACCACTTCGCACCACTCCGCAACCACTTCGCACCACTCCGCAACCACTTCGCACCACTCCGCAACCACTTCGCACCACTCCGCAACCACTTCGCACCACTCCGCAACCACTTCGCACCACTCCGCAACCACTTCGCACCACTCCGCAACCACTTCGCACCACTCCGCAACCACTTTGCACCACTCTGCAACCAGTTCGCACCTTTCGGCAACCAGTTCGCACCACTCCGCTACCAGTTCGCACCACTCCGCAGCCAGTTTGCACCACTCCGCAACCAGTGCGCACCAGTCTGCAACCAGTTTGCACCACTCCGCAACAAGTTTGCACCATCCTGCAACCAGTTCGCATCACTCTGCAACCAGTTCGCACCACATCGCAACCAGTTCCCACCACTCCGCAACCAGCTCGCACCACTCCGCAACCAGTTTGCACCACTCCGCAACCAGTTCGCACCACTCCACAACCAATTCGCACGACTCTGCAACGAGTTCGGACCACTCCGCAACAAGCTCGCACCACTCTGCAACCAGTTTGCACCATTCCGAAACCAGTTCGCACCACTCTGCAACCAGTTCGCACCACTCCGCAGCCAATTGGCACCACTCCGCAACCAGTTCGCACCACTCTTCAACCAGATCGCACCACTTGGCAACCCATTTGCACCACTCCGCAACCAGTTTGCACCACTCCGCACCCAGTTCGGACCACTCCGCAACCAGTTTGCACCACTC
>SZWC01030081.1:828-25049 GCA_023375785.1 Penium margaritaceum | reverse complement strand
ACTCGGGCTGGGATTTGGGCCACATCGCGCCACTGTTGGCCATTTCGCCATGGCCAATCCCGCTGGTGACGCCGCTGGAGGTTTCTGCCGCTGCTGCTGACGCAGCCGCGGCCGCCGCCCCGCCGCACGCCGGCGCCGCCGCCGCAGGCCGGCCCCGCTGCCGCGACAGTGACTGGGCTTCTCAGTTCTGAACCCTAAAATGCCTGCGAGAGTTTGATGCGTTCGAAGGCGCCGCTGAGGCCGGTGCTGCTGCTGCAGCAGCTGCAAGGGTTGGTTGCCTCACGGCTGCCTCACTGGCCCTTGTCGAACGCGGCTACAGCATGCCAAGCACCCGTGAGCACGAAGAGGGAGCGAAGGGGAGGGGGGGGTGGGGGTGGGAGGGACACCGGCGCTTTTCGCCTGATCGGATCGCTACTCGTGACAGTTGCGCCGGCGATGGCATCAGTCACGCCGTGACTAATTCCTTTGTACGAATGCTCTCCGTGCCCCCTGATCGGCACTAGTTCTAAAGACCAGCCCATTGTGCGGAAATCCAGGCGTCAGAAACCCTCATTTTGTTTACAACGAGAGTAACATGGTTCATAAGGATCGGTTACAGAGCAGGAGAATAGTCGTGGAATGGGGAAGATTCGAAAACTTACATTCATGATTCAGTTCAATTCCACAACAACTTTCAAACATGTGTAGTGTGTTATGCAGAATGCAACATAGATGGTGAACAGGTAGAAGTTATGAGGCATAACACTTGAGCAATTTATAATTAGCAGTAATTTTAATTCGATGACAAGTTTCGAAATGATCAAACATATGTCTGCAAGTGTTGAGTTACGAATGAGGCATAGTCGGGGCCGTAGGGTTTGATTGTCAAGCGATGCGCGTGGAGTCACGTTGTGAGTGATCGGATTTGAGAAGGTCCGCCGAGAAGTCGGGGGACTTTGAGAATCGGCGGTGAAGATGTGAGATGCATCTTTTTATATCCATATTCGTCCCGGTGTGCTGAGAAGTCGACCGAAATTTCGTCATACTTCCATCTGAGGTTCGCGAGAGTGGTCGAAGTTGTGGGAAGGATCGGGGAGATTCACTCAAGGCGAGGGCAGTTGGCGAGTTTTCCCTCAACGGTCGGAGTGAATATCCCGATATCGAGTCGCGATTCGCTGTTTTTGCATTAACATAAATGCCCACTCATGAATATTGGAGACAAATGTACATAACACTTCCCCCCCCCCCCCCTTCTAGCCGCGACATACCGGCGCCCGTACAGATGTGGCCTGGTGACGGCGGTAATAGCCACTGATTAAGTGATCGACGTCTAGAAGGTTGTCGTAGGGTTCCCAGCTGTTGTGCCACTTCATGCGATATTCTGTCGTTTTGCCTTGTCGTTAATGGTGAAGGATGTCCTCGATGACGTACCCTGCATCTTCGTCCACTTGAACGGGAGACAGAGAAGGGAGATTTCTGCCAAGGAAGTCCTATCCTGGGTTTCGATAGTGCTCGAGTCTGCTGACATGGAAGATCGGATGAACGCGCATAGTGTCAGGGAGTTTGAGTCGTGCGACCACAAGGGTTTGCATGCACTCGATCTGAAACTTTCCCAACCATCAGGGTCCGAATAGTCGGCTCCGCGGAGTTTTGTGTTTGCCGAGCTCATAAGGACTTTGTCGTCAGCGGCGAACACATCACTGCGATGTCGGTCAGTTGCTCGCTTCATTGCTACTTGTGTCTTCGTGAGGGTTTGCCGTGTTTCCTCCCGGATGGTGTTGAAGTCTCGGCGTTGAATGCCTACTCCCGGGATGTTGCTATGACTTTGTAGTCTAGCTGGTGTGACGAGAGGTTTGCCATACAACACTTCAAATGGAGGTTTACCCGCTGCGGGTAGAAACTGCCGAAGTATATGTGATTTTGGCGGTCGGACTTTTTTGTGCCCAATCCGTCCCATGAGGTTCACACAGTGCTTGATGAAGTTGTTCGAGCGTCTGATTTGTCTGCTCAGTTTGACCCTTAGTTTGAGGAAGAAAACACCGTTGAAAGTTGAATTCTGTTGCCGTAGCAAGTCATCAGTTTGTGCCAAAAAAGGTTGATGAATCGATTATCTCTGTCACTTGTGATGGTTCTCGATATGCCGTGTATTCGTACGACATTGTTTAGAAACAACCGTGCTGTTCCCTCGGCGGTGACGATGGTCGTTGAAATGAAGTGGGACATTTTCCCCCACCTTCGTCGACGACCACGAGGATTGCGTCACATCCCTCGGGTGTGACTGGTAATCCTGTGGTGAATTCCATGGAGATGTCGGCCCACACTTCCGACAGAATAGGGAGCGGTTGTAGAAGTCCAGATGGCCGTGTGTGACGGGATTATTGTCGTTAACATGTGTCGCAACTTTTTCAGATGTCGGCCATGTCGGGTTGCATTTTTTCCCACCAATAGTTTTTGCCAACTTCTTTAGCGTCTTGTCCTCTCTAAAGTGTCCTCGTGGTCGTGTGTCATGGCATTCTTCGAGCAGCATACGGCATAGTCTATCATTCGAGGGAACGACCACTTGGCGAGTGAAGCACCGTCACCAGCAGGGTAAGTTGTACCATAAATCCGCCTTGTCATACCCTCCGTGCTCGTCGTAGCCTCGTGCGAACAGTCGCTCAAGGTATGGGTCTTGCTGTAGCTATAGCGTTGAAATTTCAGCCATTGAATCTGGTCGGCAGCTAACTGCATTCGTCAGGTTGACATCAAATGAGATTCAGTCGCATCTTCAAATGTTTCAACACATGGTGGTCAACGTGCATGATACATCGGCGGCACTCTACCTAACACCGCCATGTCTTCAATGCATGTACGACCACCATTTCTTTCTCCTGTATGGCATAGTTGAGTTCCGGTACTCATAGTTCTTGAGACATGTAGGCGACCAGCTGATCGTCGTTGCCGTGGTCTTGTTAAGACTACGCCAATTGCTCAGTCTGACGCATCTGTAGCCATGATGTAGTCAACCGTTTGATCGGCTAATCATAGGGTTTGCACAGAGGTCAGAGCGTTCCTCAAAGCGATGAACACTTCTTGTTTGTTGTCTCCCCACCGCCACTCGTTTTCTTTTTGAGTGAGGTCCGCAAGAGGCGTTGAGACACGGGCGTAATCCCATATGAATTGTCGGTAGTAGTTGCAAAAGTCAAGGAAAAAATGAGTTTCTCAAACATTGGTCTGTGTTGGCCAGTCAACGACTGCTGCCAATTCTTTTGGATCCAGGGTAATCCGTCCACCGTTGATGACGTGACCCTAAAACTCGGTCGAGCAGCAACCAACGTCGCGCTTCAGGATTTCTCTAAAAACTGTCCCTCTTTGTAGAATCTAAGAACTTTTCAAACATGTGCATCATGCTCCTCCGGGGTGCGGCTGTACACCAGAATGTTGTCAAGATCCACCACGACAAAATCGTCAATGTATGGTCAAAACCTGTTCATTGCCACCATGAACGTCACCGGGACATTTTCTAGTCCAAACGACATGACCATGAACTCGAAGTGCCCGTAGCAAGTTTGGAACGTGAAATCAGCCATGTAAGTCATTTTTTGTAAAAAATCAAACCCCTCGAAGTTAGTCAAAACGTTTGTCATCTCATGGAAGATGGTAGCAGTTATTCATGGTAGTATCATTCAACGCCAGATATTCCACGCACATCTGAATCTCGCCAGTTTCTTCTTTTACGAATAAAACCTGGTGCGACCTATGGTGACATGGATGGGCGGATAAAGCTCTGGCCGAGAGTCTCGTCGAGCTACTTTTTCAGCTTGGTTAGCTCGTGATCGCTCATCCGGTAGGCCCCTGAAACAGTATTTTTGCTGCTTGGCTTCATTTTGATACGATGGTGGATGTCTTGTTGCGGAGGTAAGGTTTTCGAGGGTTCGTCGGGGAAGAAGTTCGCAAACTCCTCGTTGAGTGGTGCAAACTCTTTGGGTACCATCGCAAACTTTGTTGATGCCGATGAGGCTGATGATGAGTCAGCTCCTGCCACTTTCTCTTATTCCACTTGCTTGAGATGTATGAGCCATGCACGAGCTCCTCATCGTATGTAGTGCTTGGCCACGTTGAGCGGTATTGTCTGTACAGGTTGTCACTTTTCAGCTTCCGCGGCTTTCTCTGCTACTTCCACCTCTGCTGCTTCCACTCTCGGCTTCCATCGCACACGTAGAGGTTGTTGTTTGGCACCGTTGATTTCCACGTTGACGATGCTGCTGTTCATGTCGACCTGCAAATTGTGTCGGTATAGGAAATCTTGTCCGAGGATGATTTTGTGGTCGCTCATTGGACAAGACCTCCAGACTGTTACATCTCGTAGATCTCCCACTTGTAGTCGTAGTGGTTCTTGGAGTCCCCGCATTTACAATCTCATGTCGACAGTTTTTCCTTGAGATATCCCTGGTTTGGTCTGCCAATACAGTTAGCAAACCATGCCGTTGCTCACGACGTTGTGTAAGGCTCCTCCGTCAAGTAGTGCCAGTACCATTCTGCAACTCTTACATCCTCGGGGTTGAACTTTTAGCAGTATCGCTAGTTGGTCGTCCTCGTACCCCTCATCAAACTTCGCGATCTCATAAATGCTCTACGGCAATGTAGGCCGTTCACATGGGGGATCGTTTGGTGTAGACCGCTCCTCACAAACAAAATTCGTGCCTCTTACTCCTTTCCTTTGTCGTTTCTTGACTCATTTTTTCTGCGACTTCCCCCCCACCCTTTTTGGCTTGCTGCTTGCTTCAAAAATCGCGAGCGATGTGCCCGACTTTCCACAGTTGTAGCATATTTTCCTATCTTCTCGGTCGATGGCGTCCACTTCCATTGGAGTCAAGGAGTCCGACGACTGGTTTTTCTTGTTTCCACGGTAACTGTGGTTGAGAGTTCGCCAGTCATAGGATACCTAGATTTGAGCGTCGTAGTCAACGGCATCAATCCTTTCTGCTGTTGCGATCAGCCGCGGCAAGTTGTTCTAGATGTCAAAAATGGCAATTCCTCGTAAAATATCTGGTTTGAGGCCATTGTTATAGCGAAAACAGAGTTTGTCAGGGGCCATGTCTGCTCTGGTGATCATCTCGCAGAATCTCAGTGTGTGCTCTGCCACTCTAGACTACTGATGGAGATTCTCGAGTTTGTACCATGCGTTATAATTTTTGTTAAGCCGTCCAAAATGTGCAAGAATTAGGCGCAAGCATTCATTCCAGTCAGCTGGTGGCGTCAGTGTGTCTTGCCATTGTGGGTTGATCTACTCCAAGGGTAGAATGCCTGCGGTCGGTGACATGAGATGGGAGCCGTTGGCCGTTGATGATGTCGTGCTGGTCTGCTGTTGCTATTGGATGGTCTTTAGATCGGACTACCAACTTAGCGTCGTGCCATGCAAAAATGCGGCCACTTGGTCAATTTTCTTTCGATCACATTGACCCTTGGAGTGGTGAATTACACTCCCAAACTCGTCAGCCACATCCAAACCGTCGATCCCTTTGAGTTTGCAGGATGAAACGGCTCTGGTGGAGCCAGACGAATTTTGGGTTTTCTCAAGAGTTGGGATTTTCCCTCAATGAGCAGTGTTTTGCGTGGGCTTGCGTTGTGAAGAGCCTCCACAACGACATTGAGCTGTTGGAGCAGATGGCTTTTGATCCCCTTGAACACGAATATGTGGTTCGCCAATTCCTTGATGATCTACGCTTGTTGACCAGTGCCACCCATCGTCCCTGCTATCATTGTTGAGGCTCTTCAGAGGGGCGGCTGGCTTATCACCGTTGGGTCCGTGACTGGATTGGTTGTCGAAGCCATAGGGGTTGATCCAGCTGCTGCACAACCTGCCACGGCAACATGTGTTGTCGCTTTAGGGTTTGCGTGCATCGCATGTTCTGCTCCTCCATCATTGAAGACATCACCGAAGACCCGCTGCTAGTCGTAGGTTGTGCTCGCTTGCCTCACTTCATAGTCGTGAAGCCCGCAAAGTCTTGACATGCGAGATGCGCTAACGCCGTGTGTAAGGTATTCCTCTGGATGGGTCAAGCAGTCGCTTGCCCCTCTAGCACCGTTGCGCTTTGATACCAAGTGCTATGCCAGACGGAGCGGAGATGAACAAGAGGTTGTGAGGTAGAACACGTTTTAATATTTGGGACACTTAAGCAATTTGTAATTGGCGTAAAGTGTATTTCGATAACAAGTGTTGAAATCATCAAAGATATATGTACAAGTGTCCAGTCAAGAATGAGGCATAGTCGGTGTCGTTGCGTCGATTGTCAAATGAGGTGTGTGGAGTCACGGCATGAGTGGTCGAATCGAAGAAGGTTCGCTGAGAATTTGAGTGACTTTGGGAATCGATGGTGAAGATGCCAGATGCATCTTTATAAATCCAGATTCCTCTTGATGCATCGAGACATCAAACAAAAGGTCGTGATATCTTTGTCGTAGGTTTGCGAGAGTGGTCGAAGTTGTCGGAAGGTTCGGGGAGATTCACTGGAGGCGGGTGCAATTGGCCGGTTTACCCTCGACCGTCGGAGCAAGTATCCTGGTCTCGTGATGCGATGGGCTATTTGTGTTACAGAAATGTCAATTAGTGAAGATTAGGGACGTGTGTACGTCTGGTATGTAACAGATTGTATATGTAAAATAGCAAGAAAAACAATGAGGCACATGTTGCTACGTCCCAGACATACACAAGTGCCTAAACTCCGCAAGTGGAAGTTTTATCTTCACACTTGTAGCTCACCACGTGTCAACCTTATGATTTTTACGCCATTTGACAAAGGGCATTCTGGCCACCTGTCTCGACCGCGTGTAACAAGTTTCTGAATATTCTAGAAGCTTTGTCCACTTTCTAGAATGGTCAACAAAAGCATCAAAAACTACATGTGTAACGGGCCATGTCTCTAGCTCTTACACAAAAGTTTTTGTCAGAATTCAGACAATGGCGTCCAGAGCTCGCTAGAGGCGTTTTTCCCCTCTCCATCACTATGGGGGCAATCTTTGTCAGCGACCCACACATAAACACTTAACGATTTCAAGTATTCAGAGGCCCATTTTTTTTTAACCTTGCACATTCTTTCAGGGTCCAGAACAAGGGGGGGGGGGGTGTTACCCTAAACTCATGACCTCCCATGAGTTTTTCAGTTTCAAAACTTGCAGTACGACCTGAAAGAGCTAGAGTATTTCTTTTTGACACATCGGTGCAAAATCTATGTGTGCAAAGCACGACCAGCAATTCCGCGCCAACTCTCTCGTATGCACCTCGCTCTCACTTTCACTATATCCGGCGTCTTCACGTACTCTTGCGAGTGGGGAGGGCAAGCAAGGACGAGGGCACAAGGCCACATGCCTCGGATCTTGAGACCTTTCAGCATCCTGACTGCCGATTGAGCCACCAGCTCGATTGGCAGTGGGTAGCTCGTTGGCGGGTGGCCGGCCGGTCACTTCACCTGCCACCGACCACCCAACCAGCCACCCAATAGCCAACAGGTGGCTGGCCACCGACTCACCCTCGCAATAGCGAGGGGTGGTTGTGAGGCACGCACTTGCCATCACGATGTGGGAGGGCCAAACTGGCCCTCCTGCTACATTCCTCCTTGGTTATCATGAACATTCCCCATTCATGACCAACGAGTGAGTGTCAGGGAGTGAGTCGTCAACAGTGTGAAAGAAAATTGATAATGCTTATCACCATCTAAACATGAACATGTGCATGGCACTTGTAACTTTCAATTATTTATGTTGTTTCTACCACCATTTGTGTTACCGTTGCTACAAGTGCCAATCAAAGATACTTCCACTGTTGTTGCCTGTAGCTACTAAGACTATTTCTACTACTACTCGTTGTTGCAGCAATTGGTGGTGTTTCTACCTGCTAAAGCAACAAGTGGTTTAGTTGTTGCTTATTGTGAGGGCTACCTTTTTGGGTTCTACTATTGAGTGTTGTTTGTATTTACCGGTACTAGGTGATATGGCTATCACTTTTGCTGTCACTACTGTGAGCTACTATGTTGGTGATGTTGAGCAGATGCATTGTGTTGTTTTCTTAGGGCTCAATCACCTTTTCTTATCTTATCAGTTGTTGGATTCTCCTAGGACTTTAGCTATCGTCCTCACTTGCTGTTTCTTTTGTTGCTAGATCTATGCGGGGCGTAGTGTAGATAGGGTTGTTGCACTAATCTGATGCCATGGGAAGATTCCACAAAGTTTTTCAACTACTCTTCAAAACCTGGGAACATCGTCTTAGTTGGGATTTTTTCCTTTACGGTATGCAAGTGTGAGAACAAGAAGGATCTTGTCAAGGTTTTGCCACATAGTCTTGCCTGAGCATTCACAAAGAGAGTAAGCAACTAACTGTAAAACATCACTTTTGTTCAAAATTCCCAAAAACCAGCAGTTTGTTTGTTTAGAAGGTTCCAGTGACCATTTTTGGGGCAAACAATGTCTCGAGGGGGAAAACATAGGTGACACAAGAAGCAAAGATAGTGCACAGGTTATCCTAGCCTCAAAATCCAGAAGTTGCAAGCATTTACATGAGCCGAGAGGTCACCATAAGCTATGGACGAGTGAAAATGGAGATTGTTAAAGCCAATAACCCAAAAAGGATGTACCTTTTTCATGAACATTTCAAGTGGAATTGAAAAAGTTGTACGCGATTGAACTTATGTTTTGACACTCATGACATGGAAGAGGAATAGCTTGTGAAATGGAGAGGGTTTGAAATAGGACACAAGAGTGGGGACTCTTACAAATCCAACACCATTGCATTCTGTGAAAAATACATTCTTAAGCCAGCACCGGAAACCGCTTTGTAATGTGCCATGATGTTACCACTAAAAGTGGGTATAGAGGAGAGGGGTAAGTCTTATGCACCTGATGTACAAAAGCTCTCGAACCTTAACGCATGATTTATCCTGTCCTTACATTCAAAGACAGTCGCTCTATAACTTCTATCGCATTAAATCTTTTCTTAGCTTAAGATTGGGTAATGGTTCCATGTCAGTATAGAATGAGAGTTTGATATTGTTGGCTAATGTTTGTACTAGTGATCTCTGATGGGCTCCTGTAAAGGTGCCAATTTTCAACAACACATTGGAAGATATTGAACCAATGGCTGGCATGTCCATCCTTTTCTTCACTGGCTTTGTGGATAGGCCTTGCACTAAATTCACCAATGATCCCATAGGATCACAGGTGGGGGGAGGCGCTTAGGATTATGTTTTCAAACTTCTTGGTATTCTGATTAATCTCATGCTTCATCAATGGAGTGGGATTCGACAGTCCGGTTGCATGAATGTCATGAAGTTTCAAATTTGTGTTTGATAACGGATCCTACTTACCAGTCTGCGACAAAAATCAATAACTAAATAATGGGCAATCCATGTGCTAAACGAGGACATGTGATTAATTGCTCAAGTGTCCAAAAATGAAATTCATCATAACAGATTTTCACGTGAACAAGTTGATGAAATTTTGGCAAAGTGAATTGGCCTAGAATGTTCTGTTACTAAAGCTTCTAATGTGGTTCACAAGCTTAAAGAAAACATGACAGAGGTATCCCAAGTTGTATCCAAGATCATGTAGTTTTCTTGTGCATTGTAGATCCATTGACATACTTCAATGATGACATTCCTTCCTTATCATTGATTTCCCTTGACTTCTAGGTGATAATTTTAATGGACCAATGATATTGAAGATCCATATGCATCATGCTTGTTGAACGACTGATAGTTTGGTTGTGCCTCATCAACATTTGGAAAATTGCAATATTTTTTCTGCCTGTTGGACTCAACTGTGTAATCTTTATTCCTTCTTACATCTTCCTCAAGTCTCCTGTTTTCCTCGTTTAATTTTCTCCACTTTTTTCTACATGTGACCTAGTGACAATTGTGGACGCATAAGAGAAACATACTATTACCCAAAGCTGAATGTGGATGCTTGACGGGTAGAGAGTATGGAGCTAAAGATTGTAAGAGATGTTGGAACATGATTTCTACTTCAACAAAAAGAACAAGAATTATCAAGTACATGTTTACAACTGCGTGAAAAATAATGGTGCAAAAATGGGAATCTTAGCCACCTGCAGAAAGTAGTGTCGGTGATGGTGTGGTGTTCGTTTCTGTTTTGGGAGTGTTTCTCAACAATCCTAGCAGAATAATTGAGGCATTCCTTTAAAGAAATACTGCACCAGAAAGAAGTTAGCCAAACACTACTAAACTGTTCATTTTCTATGTATCAGTTTTTTTGTATTACATAATATAGTAGAAGTAGTTAAGAACTTGTGAATCAAATCAATGAAGGTTTGAATAGCTCTTTAATATTCACACCACCATTTGACAATAGCAATCTAGAAGTAATCGCATAATTGGCCATGAAACTTCAGAAAATGTTTCTAATAAAACAGTTTAGGGATTTTGATATGTATGCGATGTAACACCCCCCTCCCCTTGTTTGGGCACATCAACCTAAAATAGTAGAAGGCATAGGATGATGGTGGAAAGAGTAGCATACGATGTAATGACCGACATCTGATAGGGCTGATCCTATTTTTTATAGGGCTCCAAGATGTTTTTCAATGTGTTGTAGTCCTACCATTTCCTAAGATGCTACACAATTGTGCCTCATCGTTGGTGACTAAGGATGCCCTCGACTTTATACTCTGTATCCTCTAAGCTCCTATATGTGGTGGTGGCAGGATGTCCTACTTGAAAATTCTTGAAGGGGTCCCAGTGCATTTGAAGTAGATCAACATGGAAACTGGGTGGATGGACATACCTGCAAGCAAACAAATCTTGAGGACATGTGCCTGCATCTCTTTGATAGTAGATGGACCCGAACAATGAAAGTTGAGCTTCATGTAATCATGTCCTTGCATCTTACCATGTGCCAAGCTAAGGAGGATGTGATTATTGACATGGAACACAGTCTACGTCTGATGCTTTTCAGTCAGTTACTTCATCGTTGCATACTTTTTTGCGAGTGTGAGACTAACCTCATTTCACATGTTACAAACCTTTTGTGGATGTATTTTGACTACTAGTATGTTTCTTGGACTGTATAGGACTTTAAAGCTTATTAGGTTGCAGTTACTATGATTCAAACTACCTCATAAGATTGTTATCCCATGGGTACGCGGGGCTATATGTGAGCTTAGAGGTTGGTAGCTTGAATGTAAAATTAATGCATGTGGCTCACACAATTTGAACTTATACTTTTAGTGTCTTGGATTTTCTTGGTCCGCATGTTAGTTTGAGGCTAGAAGGATGTTCATGACACAATCCCATTACTGAATTGAGCCATTGGCTCCAACAAATTTTTTCTAGTGAAGCTCCCATGTTAAACCATTGTGATGGAGGAGAGGGAAACCACCTAGTCATTCGAACTTGATGAAGAATAGCCATATTGTTCCCGTGGCAGTGGCCATTGTTGTGATTGGGATGAAGCGTAAGTGATTTAAGGACTTATCAACCACCACAAAAATTATGTCAAACCCATCAATTTTCAGGGACAATGTAGTCCACAAAGTCCATAGATATCTTGGACCATGGCTATTTTGTTAGTTGTAGAGGTTAAGTTAACTATTAGAATATGGTATATGTTGACTTACAATGTTGGCACAAGTCACATAAAATCGTAAATGTGTATACATTGGTTTACATCCGGTCCCTGTAGTAGTAGTAGTTCACACGTTTTTTAGCGTATTTTCCTTCTAAAAGTGTCCAATTGGACCAATGTCGTGGCACTTTGAACGTATTCTTTGGATTTTTTAGTTGGTATAATGACTTGGCAAGTAGCTCCTTGTCCCAAGTATGGTGCATAAAACCAGACCCTAGCCTTTCCTTAACCACTGCATTGTTTGAAACTCATCACAAAGAGTCGCTAAATGTAGATGTTACACAGATTCTGCACTGTGTTGATCTCGACCATCCAGTCTGGTCGCCAACTTTGACCATCCATTTAATTTATTTGTCCATGCTTATACTCAAATCAGAGTTAAAGTTGCAGTTAAGGAACTCCATTCATCAATCTTGTGTACGTCTCATACTTTTTCAAGCCTTGAGATGTTTGATTGCGTGGTTGAATGTGTAAACTATAAATGATTGCCATTCCAAGTAGCATGGCCATATCTTTAGATTACCCCGAAACTGTAAATATTTCCTTCTTCTGTTCTACATGGTGTGATTGTGTTCTTTTGTTTTTTTCTCAACATGTATCCAGTCATTTGCTCTCCATCCCATTGTCTCGGGGAATAATGGTTTGAATTGATTTAATGGGGAGTGTTGTTGGCCGTGATGTCTTCTGTGACGTTGGATCTCCCCCCCATAAGGCTACTACCAAGGTTACGTGTTTTCTCATAGTCTAATACTTATTGTTTTATTTCCACTTGTTTTCTTTATGAAGTCACATGAGAAATATTTAAACATGTCATGACATTGCACAAAATCATCAGTAGTAGCTCCAAAAATAAAAAAGCAAGTGGATATCCCAAATGTTGGTGGATGTTTTTCCAAAGAGCAGGTGTCGCTGCATTTTTTTGTTCCATCCTTCATTTTCCTCCAACAATTAAGTGGCTCTAAGAACTCAATCAATCAATGACCAAATTCATGTTCTCTGAGGAACCATCTCTCTCTATAGAAGGCTTAAGGCTCTTGGTATGTTTCAATCATATGCCTTTGGTGTGTTATGTAGACAAGGATGATAAAGTTATCTCATATTGCCACCATTGCTTTTTGTCACATAATGTTTTGTCCAAATGACGTGACCATGAACTAAAATCACCTTGAAAAAGTATGACCTTGTCAGATATGAGGATTTAGTGATAACCGGTGTGAAATTTGTTAGTCGGTGCGATGCCTGCGCTGGTTTCATGCTCCGATATGGCGCAGTCGGTTTCACAATCTGATAAAGATACGCGGAGTGAGAATTTTCTCGGTGGCTTCCGGGAGCGAAGCCATGGACAGTTCTTCACTGTAGAGGCCAGTCCAATTCTGGCAACCAGGCCTAAAGGGCTTGGATTGTAAAATAGTGTGTGGCATGCGCAGGCTACTGCGCATGGCTCTATTGGGGCAAGGACTCGTAGTTGAGCAATGCGACTAAGCGCCGCGGTCAGGTGGGCCAAGTTCTGACTGGGCTTACGGCATGAGGCGGTGTGAGAGCTACTGATGGGGACCGTCTACACAAGCAGCCCGTGGCCACGACTCAACGTGCTTCTCTGCTCACCCTTGCGGATCTGGATCAGACGCATGAGGAGCCGGTGAGCACGCGTATGCCCCTAAAAGGAAATCACCTTGTAGGCGTCCCCAGAGATCACGAGCCGGCTGATGTACGGGATGGCGAAGCTCAGGTGGTGCCTGTGGAGGATGGTCCTCAGGCGCGACGGGAGCTCCATCCTCCTGACAGCATCCACGAGAGGCGTTTCACGTGCCTCCTACAGCAGCAGTTGGAGCAGAAGAGAGCAAAAGAGGGAGAGGAGGAGCACAACATGGCTATTACAGCATGCTCAGTGTATCAGGAGGATGCAGAACTTCTTGCTGGCTTCACAACCACGCACCTCACCACTCTCTTGACTTCAACCAAAGAACTACCTCCTGAGCCAAGAACTCTGAAGGAGGCTTTCAGTGGAGAGCATGCAGCTGAGTGGAGAGCAGCACTAGATGCTGAGTACGGAAGCCTCATGGAGCAGGGCACGTGGGAGCTCGTTGAGCAACCACCAGGCTCTGAACCAGTTGGGGTCAAGTGGGCCTTCCGCATCAAAGCAAAGGCTGATGGCAGCATTGAAAAATTCAAAGCACGACTGGTCGCAAAGTGTTTTTCGCAAGTGGAGGGAAAAGATTTTTTTGAGACATACGCCCCCGTGAGCCGCTACACCACAGCTCGCATCATGTTGGCGGTCGTAGAAGTGATGGACCATGAGGTGCAGCAACTTGACGTCAAGAACGCATTTCTGCAGGGGGAAATGGACACGACAGTGTTCATGAAGCAGCCAGAGGGTTACGATAATGGGAGCGGGCGAGTGTGCAAACTTGTAAAAAGTTTGTACGGCCTGAAGCACAGTCCACTATCGTGGTACCGCAGACTCCAAAGTCTGTTGGAATGCCTTGGCTTCCACCCATCGGCATACGATGATTGCCTTTTCCTCCACAGACCCTCAGTAGAGGAGAGACCAGACTACTACGTCCTGGTCTATGTCGACGACATTTTGATCATTGGCCCATCGGCAGATCTCATCAGTGCCACAGCACCAGCCATGGCAAAGGAGGTCAACATCACTCTCATGCCAAGCCTCGAATGTCACCTTGGCATGAACATCAAGCGAGACCACGCAACCAAGACGCTTGAGCAGAGTCAACAGACCTATGCCACAAAGGTTTGTGAGCGATTTGACGTGCTTGAGCGGCACGTTCCAACTCCTCTCACGCAGCAGCAGCTGTAGCATGAGGGACCAAGGGGGAGAAATGAGTCAGACTACCGCAGCAGAGTCGGCTCTCTGATGCACGCCGCAAGTTGCACACGTCCGGATCTACAATTTGCTGTGAGCAACCTCGTACGCGGAAATGAGACATGCTCAGAAGCGGCATGGAAGGAGCTTGACCGAGCCCTCGGATACCTCTGGGCCACAAAAGATGCCAGTCTGAAGTACGACACTGAGCCTGGCCTGGAGCTACAATGTTATGTAGACGCTGTCTTCAGAGGGACACAGGAGGACCAACGCAGCACTACATGATTTGTGTGCCCACTAGGTGGAGGAGCGGTGTCGTGGACAAGCAAGCGGCAGAATCTTCTCACACTCAGCTCTGCAGAAGCTCAGTATATGGCTGCTACCTTGACTGCTCAAGAGGTCACGTACTTATGCAACCTCCTCGACGACATCGGCTTTCCACAAGAGAAGCCAACGGAGAGTTTTGTGGACAACAAATCTGCAATTGACCTGGCAAATTTGACCAATTTTCAGGGTCAAACCAAGCACATTGACATACGCGGGCATTGGATCCGCTCAAAAGTGCAAGAAAGCACTATTCAAGTCGTGCATGTGCCAGGGACAAAGCAAGCTGTAGATTTTCTGACAAAGAGCCTCCCCAAGGATGTTTTCTACCGGTGCTCTCTCCAGTGTGGACTTACCGCCACTGCGTTCTTGCAGTACGCCCTAAAGAATGGCAATGAGAAGGGCACGCGGAAGTCAAAAATCCAAACACGCGCCATCGCCACCTCGTTCAGCGTACCAAGCACTATCACCTGTTTTATGGTGCAAGTGGGTGAGAAGATCACCACTGCAGCAGAGAGGGGGAGCATTGAGAAGTTTGCAAAACCAAAAGAGCAGTTTTCGTGAGATCCCAAGCTGCAGCTCATTTTTCAGCAGTCGGTGGACCAAAATAGGTTTGCTAAGGGAGCAGACCTAAACCCGTCCCACTTTCTACCAGCGCACAGAGAGTGCCCGCGAGACTCTGTGGGGCGTTTTCGCAAAAAGGAAAAATGCGAGCGGCTGGACGACACAGCTGCTCGCCGGCAAGCTTGCGCGCTCTCAAGAAAAGAAAAACGGACCGCTCAGCTGTGGTCGCGGAACGCGGTGGCAGCGCAGCAAGGGACAGTGAGCGCAGCAGCTGGCGCAGCAAAGGGGAATGTTGCGCAAGCAGCGAGCGCAGCAGGCTCGCTTGCAGGCGCAGCAGCCTGCGCAGAGCAAGCTAAGGTTCTCGCCGGCCATGGCGAGGTCCTGGTTGCCCTTGCTCCATCGCTTGCCATGGCTGACAATTCTAACCGGCACCAACAATCCTCGCTTTGCAAAAAAAGAGAAATCGGAGCACAAGATCGAGCAACGATAGCAACGGACGACGGAGATCTTTTGGCGTCCAGTTCGACCTGCGCAAAGTGCCTCCTCGAATTTGCGGCAGCAAATCTCTCATCCACGGCTACATGTGACAACCACACGGGCCCTACCCAAGGATGTGAAGAAGTACGCAGATTCACGGAAGGGAAAAACGGTCTTGCGACAAGCCCGGCTGCGAACGCGTCACCGGACAAATTGAGCAAGAAACTGGTCACTAAGTCTGAAACTCGTGGACGGGAAGGACAGAAGCAGGTCAACCAGCTGACGTCAACGAGTTCTATGGCTGTGACTAAAGAAAATCAAAGGTACGCAACTGAAAATGGCGGAGTGAGTCTTCCCAGTCATGGAGGCACTGTTTATACAGCTCCAGCGACCCAGGATCCTGAGGAGGGGACAGAAAATAATTTTGTAGACCCCAAAGAGGAGTCTCCAAATCTCCAGCAACAGGACAGAGCAGAGAAGGTTCTGGAGGGGAAAATTCAGCATGCAGACCGTCAGCCGTGCAAGCCACCAGAGAGCTTGCTTCATGAGGTAGCAACCGCAAATTTTCTGGTGTGGCCTGAACTGGACTCAGACATTTTCGGATTTCTAGATTTTCTGGAATCAAGTGGGACGGACCCGGAAACAAGACCTCTACTATCCCCGGCACTCGAACAACTCGACATCGAGGAAAATAATTTTTTCTTCGATACGGCAGCTGACGCCAAGGCTTTTCTCGACCAGCCCATCATCGAGGAAGAGTCTCAGCTTCGGTTTCTCGATGAGAATTTTTAGGAGTCTCTTGAGGAATTTTTCAGCAACACTCCGGCTTGATCTGAGCTCTGCACCAGCGCACCCATCGAGGGGGAGTGTTAATGGGTGCGATGTCTGCACTGGTTCCATGCTCCGATATGGCGCAGTCGGTTTCACAATCAGAGAAAGATACGCGGAGTGAGAATTCTCTCGGTGGCTTCCGGGAGCGGAGCCATGGACAGTTCTTCACTGTAGAGGCCAGTCCAATTCTGGCAACTAGGCCTAAAGGGCTTGGATTTTAAAATAGTATGTGGCATGCGCAGGCTACTGCGCATGGCTCTAGTGGGGCAGGGACTCATAGCTGAGCAATGCAACTAAGCGCCGCGGTCAGGTGGGCCAAGTCCTGACTGGGCTTATGGCATGAGGCGGTGTGAGAGCTACTGATGGGGACCGTCTGCACAAGCAGCCCGTGGCCACGACTCAACGTGCTTCTCTGCTCGCCACCTAGACAGGCTGCGTGGCAAGTAGAATGCGAGTATTACAGTTACGAAGATCTACGGCTCTCACCGATCCGTGAGGAGCTCGAGGATTCAAGAACCACGGTTACGGTGAAACTTCACCGTGTATCTGAGGAAGCTTCTTCAAGCAAGGCAGTCAACTTGCCAGGGCCGCAAGTATAAAAGGCGGCGGCCCTGGAACATCTCAGTATCTTAGCAGGACTCATCTTTCATGTCACGACCTTGCAGCACTTAGCATCTGAAAGCGCCTCAGACCAAGGTTCTGCTAGAGTCTGCCCTGGAGACCCATGTAAGCCTGGCAAAACTCTGCCAGCCTGGGAAGGAGGAAGCCCTGACTACCTGGAGGCCAGCCTACATGGAAGACGGTGCTGGACCAAGACTCCTTGCGTCAACGGCCTTAACGGCCTAGCAAGGCGTTGCCCCTTGCGTGGGCCAGAAGCTGTGGCGGAGCTCATGTGTAGCCTCTATTAGGCTCTACCTTTCATGTACCATACTTGTACCTTGGAATCAATCAAGATTTCTGCCGCTGTCACATTCAGTTTCCAAAGTTCATCTGCTGATCTGTTTGCTAGCTTGATGCACGAGAAAAGATCATGTACAAGCAAGGAACCTAGTCCTTGCTACTTACCTGCCCATCCCAATAAAAATCACTTCCATTTAAAATTCTTCCTCCTTGAGGTTGGTCAGAAGTTATTGTGCTTTCAAAAGAGTAGTGGTTCTTCATGGTAACATTGTGCAATTCTTACTAGTCCATACAAAAAATATTTCAAAGGTAATAGTTTATACAAAATACACCAGGGTTGCATATGGTGATGCAAATGTGTCAAAAAACTGTGGCATTGGATTTCATCGAGCTCATGTTTGAGCTTAGTTAGCTCGTGGTCGCTCCCTTTGACTGTTTTCCTCTTACATAGCTATGGGTAAATCCCATTGTTGATGCTTCATTGAGGAGGTAACCCTCGGGGCATTCCATCAGTTTATCCTCTCTAAAATCTAAATTGGTGGTACAAATGCCTTCCATACAACAACAATAATTATTGGTTTGTAAATGCCATATCACCTTAGGAGCTGTGTTCTTCCCTCCTCACCGGGTTCTACGTGAACTATCCACGTGTGAGCACTTTTTAGGACCCTAGAGAACTTTGAATTTGACATTAAACGCAACTGTCATTGTCGAATTTATTTGAAAAATGATTTTTTCAAATTCGAATGTACAACCGGAATAATTTCCAGATGCATTTTTCAAGGTTAAGATGACACTGTTATTTGTTGCGAAATGCATACTTTGGATCTGTTCCTTTAGTTTCTTGTATCCTACATTATGTTCTCAGTCATATTCCACCAGTTAATTCAATTGGATGAACTCCTCTGAGCACATTAGTAAAGGGGTGACAAATAGCGCGTATGTGCACAAAAGAGATAAAGAATGCTCATTGATGTGTACACGGTGATAGATTGGAGAAAAAATGCATATCTTACAACACATGAATACAACACAGCATAAGAGACGTAACACCACGTAGTCTTCCTTGACTACTTGGTTATCATGAAGGAGGATTTACCTTACAAATGGTCCAGCAATCCTTTGGAAAGCTGGCTAAAAGACTCGAGGAGAGTTGCATTGACCCCATGCGCTCTTCACCATAGGCTCCAAGCCTCAGGCATACATCCAAGCATCATAAAACAATCAACAAACTGCCTCCTTGACTAACCGCATCCCAAAATGTGTGCTCCCTCTCTCCATATACCAATAAGCTCCCACCCTAAAAACAACTCCTTGAGCTTGTTCTCTGGTGGCCTGATGATTCCTACATCAGCTGGTTGTACTTTTGGAGTACATCCGACAAGGATGTAGACCGTGTACATGCACATAGTCTACATCCTTAGCGGATGTACGCCAACGAATTTTCTCGTAGCCACTCCTAGAAAGAGCTTTAATACTACTGATGATAGGTGTCACACTCACAACGGATGTGAGCCTTTCCATAAAAAATGTTCAGTGCTTTTCAATTTGTCCAATAGTAGGGATTTTTTATGCTTCCTACCCACTGCCTCATCATGTCTCCATTGGCCTAGTGCGATAAGGTGAAAGTGAGGTCGGAAACGGTGAATATCAACATTTTTGCTTTTTGACCATGTGTGAGACAACGGTAGGTTTTTCCCAATATCAGTTGCACCATGAGCAGACTGGCAATTGTGGTTGATGAACAATGTTAGTTATCATGTGCTTTTCCTTTAAACAGACAATGCCAAGATGGACGATCCACATGATGAGCATGTGTGACCAGTTGTAGATGAAATGAACGATAGTGTGGTGGAAGTTCAGTACCATGAATGGAAAAATGCCACATAGTCTAACCATGTACGCTGGTTGGTGATGCATCTTTCTTACCTGGGCGTTGCAATCATCCAAAGCCTTCTACACAGCTGTCGTCACAAAGTGGCAAGCTCAACCAAGTTCGTTCGTACTGAATTTGTGCATCCACGTCCGGCTGGCAGCAAGCAACTCCAGTCGCACCAGCTCGTTAGGTGCATTAAGTATGTTGATACCTTGGATTTCACGCATAATACCCTTGGAATTGAGAGTTTGTCTGGCATCATGAGCAACCATCAGCCATTCCCTTGTCTTTCCATGAGGTTGGGTTGATTCAAAAGCCACACATGCTTGCCTCTTCAGCTCTACACCTGTCTTTTAGAGTTTTTTTGTTGCGCATGGACCAAAGACAATTAAGGTGATCATAGCTACTTCTTATCTTGGTTTCATTACTTTTGTGTCATAGAAAAACAATCTATGGATGGTGCTCGTGGTTAGGACATCAAAAACCCAAAAAACATCTCGTGTTTGCCTCAAGTATTACACAACAGCGTACATAAATCCGTAGCTCTCGTACACTATGAAAATTGTCTGGAAGTGTCCACTTCCAAACCATTAACAATAGCTTCTTCTTCTTGTTACTCTTGAAGCTACTAGAAGATGACCTTATGCTGGTCGATTGCATCATCATGAATTGCAGACATTATGTGTTAGTGATGCCTAACACCATCAAGTGGTCAGCTTAGAGGCATTCAAACATGTGTGCAATTTGCATTTTTTATGCAAAACGCAGGAGGGTGATATAGTTTTTTTATACTTATGAATGGAATTATGGATGCAAGGAAAGCCGGTCGAAATGCCCTTAACTAATGGACATAACAATCTAGACGTTTTTGCGGGATGGGCCACAAATGTTGGGACAAGATACTTCTCTTGTAAAGTTTTTGGACTCAATTTCTTATGGGATATGAGACATACTGGCTGGGTAGATGGTATGAACTTCTTTTGTAGCTGTAATTAATAAGTATATGATGCTATAACTACATCAAGGAGGAAGAGGGATGGGGAATTTTATCATCATTGGGTTGCAAACATGTGCACTTCAAGTGAGGAAAACCCATTCCGCATTTCAAGAATAATTCAAAAGGTAAGAGGGAAGAGTTATTTTTCAAAAGAAACTAAGGGCTTCAATCTTTCTACGTTTTTTAAGTGTATCCTTCATTATCAAGCTTCACACAACTTGGCAAGCATGTCATTCAATAGCTTTGCGTTGTCAGTTCCAACAAATCTATGTGATGCATCATTGTTGATTTTTCTATGTTAGAAATTTTCTAACAAGTGCAACAAGGACGGACCAAACTATCTCAGTATGTTCTGATCTTAACTTAACACCCCCATTGAGTTTGTTGGAGGAATTACTTGGTTGATTTGCAATAATGTGCTCACTGCAACTACACGTTTTTCGTGAGTGAAAATTTCTATCTACCATGCATTTCTTTCTTATGCAAGCCATATGCAGCCTGTTGTAAATTCATGTTTTTATATGCCATTTCATTTCAAACAAGGTTATGATAAGCCACGTTCTTCAAATTGAAAAAATGAAAACCATGGATTCCGGATGTTAATCTGCACATTCACCTTTTAGTATAAATAACCATGTTTATATGTTGTAGTCGTGTACACTGTCAATTCCCATTCATGTATTAGTTTCTTTCGTAATCTTAATATTTTAATGGTCCAAATCAATCCTTGTGAGGTCGGTGTGAATAACATATTTTATAGGTTTCTTTTGTGTCATGAAAATATTGTTTTATATGTTCATAGATTATGTAATGCCAAACCTATAATACGAGTTTACCAAAAATGGACAAGAAAATAGCCAACATACACGTGCAAGCACGCTATCAAACATATCATATCGTAAAATTGAATACAATAACATTTGTAAAGAAAAATTTCAAATTAAATTGATGATGTAAGTGGCTCCTCCCATACTTGATCAACATCACACATCGCTCACCGAGCAGAGCAGGGAGGGTCTTGTGAACCTCCTTGCCAATTGCTCGATTGCATGAGTCATGATGGACTAATCGGTCAAGATATTCACCTTTTAACTTGACCTAATAAGGGATCCAGGTTTTTTGAATTCTATGTTGGCTTAATACATCCATTTTGTGTGCAAAACCAAGACAAAACCTTCAATTAAACATCTTAGGGTTTTAGGCTTTTGTTTTTGCATGGCATCATGTTGGGCCCTAGTGCCTAGAGGCCCAGCAAGTTCCCTTTTAGGGCATGGGTACCCTCCTTCCCCCCATTTGATTCCATTGTAGAATGTTTAAAAAAAACACAACCCTATATATAGGGGTATGTGGTTTTTCATTGAGGGCTAGTGATACCACGATGTGAACAATGCATGCCATGTCTATTGACATCATGATTGCATCGGGAATATCACATGTATTATTTATTTCAACACAATGTGATCACAACGATAGAACATGACGACGTTTTTTTTTTTTAAGTTTGTACATGGTAGAGCTCTTGAAAAATCTATGGATGTATGGGTACTCCATCCAATTGAAAAGATTATTCATCCCTATCCAAAACTCTAACTTGGATGGAATCTTACCACGTCAACATGTAATGTGTTCAATGAAATATTGTGGAACTCCATGTACCTTGTGATTGTGACACATCTGAGACCATGATAGATGCCATGCATGGGAAAGTTGCGAATAAGAACTTGGTGCTATGGAGTTTAACATGGAATGTGTGGCTTCTTGAAGTATAATAATAGGATGCCTTATGAGTTGAGGTTTAAGTTTATTAAGCGGAGCCTCTTATGCTGCCCATCTCTTGAAGAATGGTATTGGGTTGTTTCCCTTCTTTGCCGCCATTAACATGTGCAAAATGCATGAGAGATCTTGGGTTTCATCTCATTTACTACAACCAATGTGAACACGTGTGCAACTACTATGCATAACAAAATGATCAGATTGCCCTAGATGGTGCTTTCACACCAGGAGACATGCAATGAGAGTCGCACAAGAGATTGTGACCCTCGGTGCGTGAGTCATCAAGAGAACATTTCATCACTTTCCACAAGTTCAGTGCCCAAATAAACATTTTTTTAAGCTAGTCACTTTTGCGATGTGTCTTAGTAACTTTGATTTCATTTGCGTGAAGCTCGCAATGTCTACATCATCAACACCAAGTTCTGCTTGGCTTTGGTATAGTCTCAGCCCCCTTACGTGGTGGTGGACTTGTACTTGCTACAATGTGAGGGGGGGGCCTTGTCAAAGTGGGAACACGTGCAATGACATACTACCCAACCCATTGGCCAACATCCATGGTCGATTTGATTCTAGTTCTTCTCATTGAACCACACATCCATGGGCTGCAATCACTTTCTCCAAAAGCACATAAGGTGGGTGCTTTGAATGAAAGCACAAGGTGGGTCATCGATTGCACCTGGACGATATCTACCATCTTTTCAGAATTTGTTTTGTTTCAAGAGTGTTTGATAGAGGCAAGCTATGGCCAAACATTCTACAAACATGATGTTTTATGAAGTAGCACCTTCCTGTGACGATTGTTATCGTACTAATGCTCATATTTGTCCCTTTCATTTTGCATATTAGTGTCATATATGTTATCCTTCGTTGGATTATTGTTGAGTTACTTAGAAGAGGAAGTCTGTGGGTACAAGATTAGTTAGGGGAAATTCACTTTCACCCATTAATCAAATATTCCTCATGGCATTGCAAATCAAAGTCCTCGCAAGGCACTTTGAAGATGGAAGTCCACATGACACATGGACGATCTTAGACAAATAGTTTCCACAAACACAAGCACAAGTACGGTATTGCATGTAAATATGTTGCTTGGTTTGTCAACCCCACTTGAGATTGTACAATTGGAAATTAAATGTTCCCAGGGGCTCATCTAAAAACATGTTGACAACTTAACAATGAGCAAATAATTTTGAGCTACTTTATATGTGTAACACACCTACTCGGAATGGTGTGCAAATTTGCGACAAGGAAGGTTACATGTTAAGACAATGCATGTTCAAGCAATGGCATGGAAGCGTTGTGATGTGTGGATTATTCTCCAATCCAAGCGCAACTATGTCAAAGAGTCCTACCCCATTAATTATGTAATGTACATGCCCATCGAAAGGTTGAACAATCGCAAATAAATAATCAACTGGCTTGATCATTACGGGTAGCATCCTGCGTGATTCTGAAGTTAACTCTTGTTTTTTATGACTGGCCACTATCATTTTGTATATTGTATCACATTCTTCATGAGAAATGCTCGGAGAGGAAGGTCGTGTTGTGTTTCATCGCCTCATCTCAACCGTGAAATGACATAATGTAGTCATTAGGGATGTGATTTTTTGTTTTTATTCATGTCAATTTGGTCTTATGATGATGTCATTCAATTTCCGTGGACGATTTTATGACAATATCGTTTTGTGATATTCCAAATTTTCAGTTGTATAGTATTTGTTTCAATCTTTGGTGGTTCGTCCGACTTGAATTGTTTGTTTGAGCGAAGATGTAATCATCGTACATGCCCACACTGGTATCACCCAAATAGTTTGATTAACCAGAGTACCTTCTTAACGTCCATTTTCCTGATCTGGCCATGTTTTTGAATTCTGTTACCTCTACGGCTGGCCTCAACCTCTTCTGTATTCGGCCTATTTTGGTGGACTCACAGATTTGACCAACGTTTCCACAGACAAAACTGCAGCGACGCAGTTAGGTTGAAGTCTTACATATAGCATACGATTAGAAAATGTCTTGTCGATCCTGCCATACTCAGAACTCATCGTCAGAAGACTTTGACA
>SZWC01030077.1:2556-13509 GCA_023375785.1 Penium margaritaceum | reverse complement strand
GATGACGACACACTCGCACCTCCCTGAAAGCGAAGCGCCAGAAGATGACGAAGCTCGGCGATGGTGCGGTCACGTGGGTCTGGATCACTGCTCCTCGCCGGTGAGGATGCAGGAACAGCTGCAGTCGTAGTCGCCGCGCGTCCAGAGGAGTGTGCGGTCGACGTCCCGGACGCGGTGCGCGCAGCATGGGCAGCCTGAAGTCCGCGAGAGATGCGCTCCAAGTCGAGCGGCTGCTGGCATTCGGTGTAGCGATGGGCACCTCCACAGTTGTAGCAGTGCACGGAACGGCCACTGTTACCACTGGATGACGACTGCTGCTGACCCGATCCGCGCTTCCTATTCTTCTTCTTCCCCTGGGTAGCTGCTGCAATGCCCTGCGTCTGTGTGGGCGTAGACGGGGTCGAAGAGGAGGAGGAAGATGAGGTCGTGATGGAAGAAGGTGAGGGTGACTGCAGGAGGGAAGACGGTGGTGAGGCGAGGACTACGGCAGCGAGGGAAGTCTCCTGATGTGCTACTGCTGCCTCGCGGGCCGACGTCACCTGGAGGAAAAGCTGATGGGCCCAGGGGAGCAGCTGCAGGGTGGCTGAGAAAGGCTCGAGAGCAGCGTCGCTGTACCGTGTGAATATGTCGGTGTACTCCAGGCGAACTCCGAGCATGATCGTCCGAAGCGCCCACAGCTGTGTGCCCCCTGAGGTCCCCAGGCGCATGTAGATACGCATGGCGCGTCGCCAGTAGTCCGCTGCAGGCTCCGCTGGTCCCTGACGGAGGGAGTGGAAGGCACGAATGTGTGACGCATGGGTGGCGTGCGTCTCTGCGGCCAGGAGGGACAACGCCAGATCCCAGCCTCCACGAGGATCAGCTCCGGTGCCTGTGCCAGCCTCGCCGAGGAAGGGGCGGAAGTCAACAACAGTCTCGCGTGGCATGGCGTAGAGAAGTCCTCGCATGGCTCGGGCTGCTGTCAGCACTTGTGCTGGATCTGTAGACTGGTATGGGCTGTGGTAGTAAGGCCACACTCCCTCAGAAGTAGCCCACACCTGAAACAGGATCTCCCAGCAGTCAAATCCGTCCTCGCTGATGTACCGTGGAGGTGGTGCCTCAAAGTCCTTTGGCTGCCTCTCCGTGGGGAGAGCAGCCGCAGGCTGAGGAGGGCGAGTGACGGGAAAAACTCCTGGTAGAGGGTGATCACTGGGGAAGTCAGGTGACGGTCGTATCGGGGACACGGGTGGAGGTCGGATACCCGTCTGCAGCTGACGGAGGCGCTCCTGTAGAAGGCGAATCTCCCGCTCCTGGGAGTCATCCTCGAAGCCTGGCATGAATGGCTCGTCATCAAGGAGGTCCGCAGGTGGTGGAGAAACCATGCCAGGAGGTGAAGCAGGCGGGGCGCCTGTCACGGGCGCCTGAGCCGAGTGCTGGGTGGAGGCCGCAATGCCAGCAGCTCCCTTGGAGATCCGCGGAGGAGCCGTGGACTGAGCGCGCAAGAGCTCTGTCAGTGTGCGGATCGCGTCAGTCTGCTCTCGCTGCAGACGACGCATCTCCTCCTGTTGACTGTGCAGGTCCTCAATGGCCTGTGAGTGAGGGCTCAATACCCCTGAAGAAGAGGAGGAGGGATCACCTGGTCCCTTGTCCTTGTCGTCGGGTGACCTCATGTCGCCGCTCACTATGGGACGACAGGTCAACTTTGCCGGATTTCAAAACCGACTGCGTTTCTCGAGGAGTTGAAATGCTGGCAACTTTTGACTTTTCGGTTGAAAACTTGGCTAAGTGTTATGCTGACGTCAGCAAGTGGTTACTGACGTCAGCACGACTTGATGACGTCAGCAACCAACAATGCTGACATCAGCTCGTCCCCTCCTTTTTTTTATTTCTTATCACGGTTTTAGCGCCGCGCGGTGGCACGCGGCAGCTCCACGGAAGTTGTGAAGCAGCTTCCGCCCAGCTGCTGCTGCAGCTGTGTTGTCAGCTACAGCAGCAGCTGCGTAGCTGTGCGTGCAGCGGTGGCAGCGGCGGCTGCGCTGCTGCTGCTGCTGCTGCTGCGCGCGGCGGCCGCTGCTGCGCGCGGCGCTGCTACTGCGCGCTGCAGCTGCTGCTGGCTGCCGCCGCCGCGCGCTGCTGCTGGCTGCCGCCGCCGCGCGCTGCTGCTGCTGCCACTGCTGCGCTGCTGCTGCCGCCGCGACTGCCGCTGCTGCTGCTATGCTTCTGCCGCTGCTGCGCTGCTGCTGCCGCTGCTGCGTTGCTGCTGCCGACGCTGCTGCTGCACTGCTGCTGCCGCCGCTGCTGCCACGCCGCTGTGGCGGCCGCTGCTGCTGCGCTGCTGCTGCTGCGCGGCTGTGGGGGGGTGGCGGCTGCACGCACCACAGGCGCCACATGCCTCTGTGTGGCGATACGCGCTGCTGCTGCTGCCTCAGCAGCTACGATCTCACGTGGTGGGTGGAGTACGCGGACGGCGACCGGCCGTCTCCAACGGGTCCCAGAAGAACTGCTGCAGCGGTGACTCTCACTGCTGCTGCTCTGCTGCGTCTCTGCTGCGCAGCTCAGTGAGAACTGTCTCACTGCTCTGATACCATGAGAAAGTGCGTAGAAGCTTCCTAGCAACACGGCCGCTGACCGGGCGTCAGTGCCTAGTCAGATGGTGACGACAAGCACAGGTCGTACACACAACGGCAAGGGTTTGGCTAGGAGACACAAGTCCAAGTGTCAGAATGCTCCAATATAGCATATGCAGAGAGAAATGACAACTGACAGGTCCAGGGCATAAATACCTGCCGCGGCGCACGGCGGGTGTCGCACGCGGCAGTCCAAGAGCTGTCCTGAAACCGGCCCAAAACCACTGTTTTGGCCGTAACTCTGCGCACACATGTCAGAATCCTACGCCGTCTGAACCTAGACGTGCAGAATCAAAAGACGCACGCAACGACTGGTCACATGCATGCATCCATCGACTGACAGCGAGTATACAATGCAAAAACATGCAAATGGGCCTCATGCCCAGTCCGCCGAAAGGCGCCTGCAAGACGTAGAAGACACAACAAGAAGTCCCGGTGACATCTGGGGCTCTGGGACAGTGGTCGGTCAGCTCCGGATGGGTAGTCCGCCGCCTGTCGTCACGCCGGTGTCACCAGGGCCGCCTGCCTCAAGGATCTGCACGAGTATGGACACGGCCGAGTGGTCACAGTAAACTGTACAGGAACGGCACAAATCACAACAACATGTAGCGCACTTTGACTATGAGCAAACATCTATTCGACTGTTTTTTCAAAACTTTGAATTTCCATCAAGGGGGGGAAACATAGTCGTCACAAGGTTCACATGGGATCGGAAGAGTGCACCTTTTCGTGTTTCACAATAGCATGTGGTGGAAATCACTGCCTTTTTTAACTTGAACGAAAGAACTCATAGTTGGTCATAGGACCATCCATCGAACACATCTCTCATGCATGTGGGAATCTCCTCTTAATAAATTACGAGGAGGGGAAATCAAGTTAATGCAATAAAACATGCGTATCTGTTTGCATAACTAGAGTGCTTGTTTCTTTCTTAGAGAAATAAGGCCATTCACGACGAGCCACATGTTTTAGGGATTTCTGGATAGAGACAAGTGAAGCAAATGTTGGTAAAGTAGCAATTCTTTTCTTTGTAAGAATTGTGTACAATAACATGAGAAAAATGTTCAGGTGCTTTCCTTGTGAAACTCATGAACGGGATTGAGAGGAATTATTTTCATACATGCACTCAGCGCATGGTGTGAATCACAGGAAAGAACGGACGAGAAAGGAAAGAGCGAATTGGTTGACGAGAAAGTCATTCCTCCTCTCTGAACCAGATATTCAACCTCCATGTAACCTCTTTGAGGAACTGATGAACGAATATGTTGCGTTCAATCGCTTTATCCTTAAAGAGAATGACCAACCTTTTGGTCTACTACAACGAGAACGCTGGCTCCTCACTTGTAATGCTACGCTAGCGGATGTCTTTTCCCATCCCCCCGGTCCTGCGTCACGTGTCCAAACTAGCATCCTGAACGAAATAAGAGACCCGCTCCCACTTTCCTGGCGACGAGTAATCTCGGAAGGCCCCTGTTGGTTATTGTCACGAACACACGCAAGTGCCCTCTTGTCTCCATTCACACACACATCTCACCACTGCAGGTGATTAATCTGGATTAAGGCTACATGGTGCAAGACTGTGGTGCAGCATGAAGAACACAGAGGATGTGCCTCCCTCAAGCTGCCAAGTTGTGGCTTCAGCACCAGTCTTGTCGCATGCCTTAGTTTAGTAATGCACTCATACTAAAAGGGGATACAACTTGTGGGAATGCATGCCTGTTAGTTGATTGCATGCTTGCATGTTCCTAGAGTGGTGAACCGGGTTGCTGATCCCTTGGGACCACACGTCCGGCTTGTGCCGAAGTGTGAGAAACCGCCTGGAGCTCGTTCGCTCCAGGGTCGGGTTCGATCCCTGGGTGGCGTCCGGGCCCCACGACGATAGCCTCGCGTGGGTGGCCCGGTCAACTGGCTCTCACCACCTCGCTCACACTCACTCTCGCTAATCTAGCTGTGACTCTATTTTTCNTGCGCCTACCTACTGGTATCAGAGCAGGAGGGCTGTCCCTCCCGCCGCGACGTCCTGGGACCTCATGAACCTCATGCGCTAAGCGCCTGGTGATTCCCCATAAGCCACAGTGCGAGACAGCGGCGGCCTAAGCAGCAGCAGCAGTAGCGGCGGTCATTCTGTACATCCGCTTGCATAACACTCGTGCATCTCAGCACGAGGTCTGGGCAGCTTAGGCAGCAGCAACAGCTGCCACTCTGAGCAGCTTCTCATATCGAGCGACGGGCAACCCCGCTTAAGCCACGGCATAGGGCCGTGGCGGACCAAGCAACAGCAGCAGCAGCGTAAGTGACGGTCTAACGTCACACTCGCAGATCTGAGAGCGAGATCGCAGCAGCTTGGACATCAGCAGCGGCCGCCACTCTGGGCAGCCGCTGTCATCAACCGACTGGTGATTCCGAGGCTTGGGCCATGGCGAACCAAGCAACAGCAGCAGCAGCGTAGGTGACAATCTAATGTCACACTCACAGATCTGAGCGCGAGACCGCAGCAGCTTGGACATCAGCAGCGGCCGCCACTCTGGGCAGCAGCTGTCATCAACCGACTGGTGATTCCGAGGCTTGGGCCATGGCGGACCAAGCAACAATAGCAGCAGTGTAGGTGTCGGTCTAGACCGCCGCAGCTTGGACAGCAGCAGCAGCCGCTACTCTGGGGAGCCGTTGGCGTCGACGGACGGGGAACCCTAACCCGCCACAACATAAGGCCGTAGCGACCCAAGCAACAGCAGCAGCGGTCATGCCTTGCAGCCGCTTGGGCTCAGCCGCTTAGCCGCTTGGCACGAGAAGCAACTTAGGTAGCAGCCTGGGCAGCCGCAGCAGCCGCCACTCTGTGCAACTGCTGCTCTCACAGCCGTGATCTCAGCCCCAATCCTGCAGAGGTGGCAGTCTGGGCAGCCGCAGCATCCGCCGCTCTGTGCAACCGCTGCTCTCACAGCCGTGACCTTAGCCCCAACCCTGCAGCCAGACGTGAACCCAGCGTGCTCTCAGCCACCGCGGGCTGCCCCGAGGCAGCCCATCAATCTGTACACTGGCGTCTCCACCTGAGATCGAGCCAGCACCTCCGTCGTCAACAGTGGCTCAGGATGGTGCAAACACTGACGAGGAGCTTGCATACTACGAGGAGAGAGGGGAGAGAGAGGTGTGGTCGAGGGTGCGTCGCAGCAGTCCGGGGTATCATCCCGGTGAAGACTACGATCCCGCTGATCACTACGCGTGGGCGGACGCGAGGGACTACGCAACGCGCTGTCAATCAGCCGAGGACGACACACCAACGTCGCTGAACCATTCGGCAACAGCACCACAAAACAGCCACCGACCTCTTCACTCTCTGGTAAGACCACCCATTTCCCATAGGACGCGACCGCAACACCGCCGTTCTGTTCCTCGTGGTGCAACTCCACCTGCTGCAGCGGCAGCATCTGAGGCCTCCGCTCCGCGTCGTGCTGCATCCCCAACCACATCTGCTGCAGAGCCCATNTGGCTATCCTTTCGTCCAGCGCTGCCGTTGCCACTACCCTTGCAGCCACAGCACGTGCCTCACGTGCACCAGCCAGCACTGCTACAGGTCGAGCCGTTGACGCATATACTGCAGCGGTTGACCAGGGACCCTTGGCGGCCTCTGCGGTCAACATAGCCACTCAGGTTGCTGCAGCAGCAGACGCAGTTGCATCCGCCGCAGCCTCAGCAGCCACAGCACTCTCCAATGCGGTTGGCTCTGCTGACATCTCCACAACACAGGCAGTCTCTCTGTCATCCACATCATCATCAGTCACTCGACATCTACAACTGTTGATTTTGATCGCTGCTGTCGTCGTCGCTCTGTCAGGTGCAGCTCTGACAGGTGTAGCCTGCTTCGTCGTCACCACATCGTCCTTTGTCGCAGCCGTCTCCTCCTCAGCAGCTGTAGCATTGCCACCACTGTTCTCTCTGCACCGCAGTGCGTGGTGAGCCTGCCTTTCTTGTACCTCCACACTCTTTGCCTTCCCTGTATTGGCGTGTTCGTGCGTTCAGGTTGTTGCCTTGCAGCGCACTTTCAACACCAATCTTTTACTTCCCACGCCCACTCGGGCAAGGGAAACTCTGCCGAAATTTTTTCGGCAGCGTCATGTCGCTGGCACAATGCCAGTTGACGATGACCAATACACAGCGCTGCAGGCTGAGCTTCAGCGTGAGCGCACTGCATTACAGGCAGCTCTCAGTGCTCAACGGGCTGCTGAGGAAAGACTTAAGGCTGAGCAGGCTGATCAAGAGACATTCGCCGACCACATTGCTGACTTGGTTCTGAATCGCCTGCAGCCAACCTTGCGCAGCACTCAGTCCGCTAGCATTGCTGCCGCTTTTTCCACTTCTCCCGCTTCCGCTTCCACTGCCACTGGCACATCTACCTCTGATCCACTTGCAGTCGCCGCAGCTGCTGGCGCTGCTGCAGCCAAAGCGCTTGCCTCAACAGTGCAACGCAAGCCTGACTTTGATTCCACTCCACCTCACTTCACACCCAGTCTCACCTTTCACTCTTGGGAGGTTCGTTTTAGTGCCTGGGCGCAAGGAGAACAACTCTGGGAATACTACCATGCACCAAATCCCTCTGCTGTCCCACCTTTTGTGCCTGTCGATTCTGAGTCAGCGCGAGCAGTCCGAGCCCTCATTCGCGCTGGACCAGACGATCTCACTGATGAGATTGGATCATACAATGCTGACACTGCACGCCGCACTCCCGCTGACCCGGTCGGGGCTTATGCCCTGATCAAGCGGCGCACGACAGTCACTGGTCACGCGGCACAGAGCGTCCTCACCGTCCAGTTCAACACGCTCTCCATGCGTGCTGACGAGACTGCTGACGCCTACTGGGCTCGCAGNCCCCGCTGTCCTCTCCATCGTCAACGGTCTCATCCCTGAACTCAGCGACATCTTTCGCGAAGTGAAGGCCACAGAGTTGGAGCGTCTGGCGGCAATGCCTGTTCCCGCTGACGCACCCCCTGGGATTGGGGCTTTGTGGGAGTTCACCTCCCAGCGCCTCACTGACTGGTGGAGCTCCTTGCAGAACAAACGCATCCACCGTGCAGTTGTTGCAGCAGCAACCACCGCACTTCCCTCCTCCTCTACCTCATCAGCCTCCAGCTTATCCTCCGTCTCCACCTTCACTACCACCGCCATTTCCCTTGCTTCCCAAGGAAGTGGGCGTGGTGGAGGCGGCAACAAAGGTAAAGGAAGAGGAGGTGGCTCTGGCAGTGGAGGACAGGGGAAAGGGGGAAAAGGCCGCGGTTCTGATAGCACAGCATCTCACTCCTCCTCCTCCAGCACTATCACTTGCTGGAACTGTGGCGCCGCTGGTCATGCAGCGCCCAAGTGCCCTGAACCACCAGATGATGCACGCCTGGCCTCAGCCATGCGTGCTCACTGGGCACGCTCTTCAGGGTCAGGTGGAGGCTCTGCGCGCTCCTCCACCTCCGCGGGGTCCAGTAGTAGCTCCACGCACACGTCTTCACCATCCCCTGCACCAGCTGCCTACAGCACTGTCCTCTCTGCACCTTCTCCACCTACACCCTGGGGTTGGCCCCCGGGATTTGGAGGCCCTGTCTACTTCGGGCCTCCTTCCGGCTTCTACTCACCTCCCCCATGGGCGTCCCGCACTCCTGGTCCCCAGCCACACACCTCCACCGCACTCATCACCGGACCCCCTGAGGATGAGCGCCAGTTGGACTCTGCGCTCTCTCACGCCATCCACCAGCGTCACCTCCGTGATCAGGGAGGTGAGAGTGTACGTTCAGTCGAGGAGGGCCTTGCGTGTGCTGTTGACTTGTCTCTTTGTGGACCACCCTCCGGTCATGTTCAGGGGTGTCCCCCAGATGATGTTCCATGGATTGAGGATTGGCAGTCGTACAGTCTCCCTCGTTGCCTTGCTGCTTGTGGCCAGCGTCTCTTTCCACGTTCTGCCAGCGCTGCTGTGAGTCGTGACCCTGCGTCTGTCCGTATGACGGGTGGCTTCTGGATCCTTGATTCAGGAGCCACCCACCATATGACTTCCTGTCGTTCAGTGTTTGTGTCGTTGGGTCCTGTTGGTTCTGTTCGCTTTGTGCACACTGGCTCTGGCCACCTTCTCCCTGTACAGGGGGCCGGTGTCATCCGCTTCGTTGGCCCTGGGGGGGAGCTCTTCCTCCCTGACGTTCTCTATGTGCCTGCTCTTGAGCTCAGTCTGCTGTCTGTTACGACTCTCGACGACCAGGGCATGGACTTCTCATCCAGCCGTGGTGTTGCCTCTGTCATGCATCGCAGCACTGGTCGTGTCTTACTGCGAGGCACTTGCTGTGACCGTCTGTTCTGCATACCCTCGTTTGCACCTCATCCCTCCACGACTGCTCTTGTTCATGTGGCCCGTTCCCTCACTCCTGCACATGCACAGTTGCTCCATCGTTGTCTCTGTCACATTCACACTGCTGCCATTGACAGTCTGCTTCGGGACATGCATGCAAATGGCCTTGATGCCGACACGTTCCCTACACCCCGCCCCACTGACTGTCTCGACTGTGCTCAAGGCAAAATGCATCGCTCCCCATTCTCCACTTCTGAGTCTCGCACGTCTCACCCGCTTGATCTCCTACACGCTGATGTCATGGGACCCCTTGCCCATGACGCCCTTGGGGGTGTCGGACGTTATGTCCTCTGTCTCACAGACGATTTCTTTCAAATGCGCTGGGTTTTTGCCCTTCGGCAAAAGAGTGACATCTGCTCCACCCTTGAGTCCTGGCTGCCACAGGCCGAACTGGCCTGTGGCCGCCGGCTCAAAGTCTTTCGCTGTGACCGCGGGGGCGAGTTCATGTGTCCCACCGCTCGCTTCCTCACTTCTCGTGGGGTGTGTATGGAGCCCTCGGCACCTTACACACCCCAGCAGAATGGTGTCTCGGAACGCTGGAATCGCACCCTCGCTGATGGAGTTCGTACTCTCCTCAGCGAGTCCTCACTCTCGTCCGTCTTTTCATTCGAGGCCATGTGCTACATGACCTGGGTATGGAACCGTGTTCCCCACGGTCCCCTTCCCCGCCACATCACCCCCTTTGAGCGCTGGTATGGCCGCCGTGCTGACCTTCGCCTGGCTCGTGTCTGGGGCTGTGTGGCTGCTGTCTGGTTGCCGGAGGACTCTCGTGATGGCAAGCTGAGTCCTCGTGCGCGCCTCTGCACGTTTCTTGGCGTCTCTGCCATGTCTAAGGCGTGGCGTTTCTGGGACCCCGACCGTTCCCGTGTCATCGAGTCGCGTGACGCTCTCTTNCGAGTCCTCACTCTCGTCCGTCTTTTCATTCGAGGCCATGTGCTACATGACCTGGGTATGGAACCGTGTTCCCCACGGTCCCCTTCCCCGCCACATCACCCCCTTTGAGCGCTGGTATGGCCGCCGTGCTGACCTTCGCCTGGCTCGTGTCTGGGGCTGTGTGGCTGCTGTCTGGTTGCCGGAGGACTCTCGTGATGGCAAGCTGAGTCCTCGTGCGCGCCTCTGCACGTTTCTTGGCGTCTCTGCCATGTCTAAGGCGTGGCATTTCTGGGACCCCGACCGTTCCCGTGTCATCGAGTCGCGTGACACTCTTCTTTGAGGATGTCTTTCCCCGTGACCTGTCCCATGTCCCACCTCCGTCGTCTCTCTCCTCGCTTTGTCGGCTTGGGGGGGGTGGGTCTCTTCCAGCCTCCGATCTCCGTGCGTTCACGTCTTCTCCTCAGACAGCGTCCCCTGTTGTCACTCCTCCGGACAGTGACGAGGACTCAGTCTCCTCCGGGTCAGAGGCCTCAGCCCCCTCCCCGGAGTCCGAGTCACCCCGGTCCTCAGCCGGCAGTCCTGTGCCCTTGTCGTCTACCGCCATCCCCAAGTCCTCACACTCGGCACCCACTCCCGCACAGTCCACTGCTCGCTCCACTTCCACCTCATCCCCGGGCCCTGCAGTTTCTCCCGTGCTTGACACCACTGCAGGCGGTGAGCCTCAGGCTCGGCCCCCTTGACCAGAGCCTTATACTCGTGGGGGGAGACTTCGTGCTCTTCCCTCCTCTCAGCCCTCCTCCTCTAGGGCGCCTACTGAGGCCCTCCCGGCAGGCTCATCCACTGCCTCTCAGCGAGTCACTCGCTCTAGAGCCACACCCTCCACAGCTGGTCCGTCAGCGCGCCCCACCGGCCTTGACGCACTGGGCCTATCTGTGAGTGTCGTGCACCCAAACTCTGCAGTTGGCTATGCTCTTGTAGCCCACGAGTTTCACAGTGCTCTTGAGTCTTCCGTCGCTGGTTATGTCGCCGCATGCTTTGCGGCCGCTGGCCTCCCTGCTCTCCCTCCTGAGCCCACCACTGTCCGGCAGGCTCGTGAGGCAGCAG
>SZWC01030072.1:10776-22603 GCA_023375785.1 Penium margaritaceum | reverse complement strand
CACACACACACACACACACACACACACACACACACACACACACACACACACACACACACACACACACACACACACACACACACACACACACACACACAATCATATGTGTGTGTAGTTATGTTTTCAAAACTTGCACAGCATTTTGCGCCCTCTGGGGTTTACTTCATGCATATTGGGCATAACTACAACAAGACCGGGGGTGTACCTTTGATCTGGGACTCAAATTATCCACACTTTGGCTCGATAGGCTCAGTTAGTCAGGGAAAAGTTATGTTTTGACTCAACCTGTCCTGATATTGATGGCACCTGGTTTATGTGTCCCACACTCTTTGCCACCTACAGTGTATGGTATCTATACAGCTTTGGGATGCCAAATACTCTAGCAGCGGTTCAAACAGGATTGTTCAACTGTAGTATATCTCAATAGGCCATCCTATGGGCCCTTGATTGCAATGTTGCAGAGAAATGAGTGCGATGCTGTTTGAAGTCTTGCTGGGTTAGAACAACTTCTACGGAGATTGTTGAGGTCTGGTTGGCAGAGCTGAAGCACACAACTCAGCAAACCTCCACTGTTTTTTGACCCTCAAGCTTTTGTGAGAATGCCACTCATTAGCAGTGGCAAGATGTATGTAACCTTTTCACACGTTTTTATTACATTTCTTCCTTCAGTCTGTTGTAATAATGGTAGTTATTCCAGTTTTCTTTTGTTTTTAAGCCATCAAACACATCAAAGTAAACTGTACAAAGAGACAAGGATGGCTCATATCACAACATGAGGAGTCCTACGCCAACGTACTAGACATCGATCATCTGATCAATGACTGTTTCAGCCAGCATTAACCAACGTCTTGCAACGCACAGAGACTTCACTGCTAAAAGGGGAGTAAGTGTTACGTTTCTGACATACAGGAGTTCCTAATCTCCACATGTAGGTATCTCTTTCCTAGTATTCATGGCCCACCGTTTGCCGATCTCCAAATTTTTCCGCCGATCAGCGGAGGGCATATTGGCAGCCTGTCGCGACCTCTAGTGTCCTATTTCAGAAGTTTCCGATGGGTTCGACCACCGTATAGAAGTGTCGACACAACTGCCACGCACCGTATTGAAGTTTAGACACTGTTTTGTGGACTCTTTAACTACGCAGGAATTGTATTTAGATGTGCCACGATATTCTCAAAACTCCCCGACTTCTCAGCGGAACTTCTCGAAATAGCCTCACACCATGTAGCATTCCACACGTTGCTCAACTCGAGCACCCGAGACTCCAAGTATGCCTCATTGCTGTTTCCGCTACTGTGTACATGTGCTCCTTATTTCCGCCATTTGTCATGGAAGTATCCTTGTTGCTAATTTCATGTTATCCAATTTTCCCAATTCCTTGAATCGCCGTAAACTCCGCCCCTTCTGCTCGTGAACCATCCATGTTCTGCTTGGCGCTACACTAACGTTCCCTCGGCAACCGATCGAGCCATCGGTAAGGGTCAAACCAGCCCTCTCACTACAGGTAAAGAGAATATGATTTTTTGGTCAAATTTGAGGGGTAGTACTGAATTGATCCATATCTTCATCATCACCATTGGAGGTGGTTGTCCCTATGAGAACCGAGTCTCAGAATTGAATCCCCGTTAATCCCCCATCAAGGAAGGGGAATTAGGTTCGACACAAGTCTTGCTGTTTGAAATGTCATAAAGCCAAAGCTGAGGGCCAACAATCGTGTCAAGTGAGACCAATAGCCACAAACATTACTGTGGCTCATGTCATGTGACTAGATTGCTGATTAAGAACTACTGGATCTAGTGTAACATAGACTTATTGCACATTATTACACCGAGTGACATGTAAACAAATTGGAGATTCCAAAACAGCAATGGTAGAAGTTTATGCCGTGAGCAAAGTAAGGCGTGGAGTTTTTTATCATTCTACTAGTTGACTCCCAACTTCATAGGTGTTACGTCCTTGACATACACAAGTCTCTAAACTCCATGAGTGGGTATTCATGTAGTACGTTTATGGCCCACCGCACGTCGATTTCAGGATTTTTATGCCGTTTGGCCGAGGACATTTTGGCCAACTACCCTAACCTCCGGTGTTCCGTTCCAGAAGTTTCCAACAACTTCAAACACCTTCTAGAAAGGTCCACAAAAATGCTGCAAACTCTATCCATTTTTTTATATTTTGTGCTAAAATTCTCACTGGTACAATACTTTTACAAAGAAGAGCCAAAACATTCTTGAAGCCCCCTGACCTCTCGGTAGAGCTTCTTGAAGCATCCACTCATGGCGCCGCCTCGCACGCATCGCTTGGCTCGATCGCCAAGGACCTGGCATATGCCTCATTCTCATTCTCGGCATTGTATATATGTGCTTGAATCACTTGACAATTGTCATCGAATTACACTTGCTTATTCATACAAGTTATCGATTTGTCCCCAATCCTCAAGCCGTCTTTTGTCCCGCACCACATCCCTATGAACCACCATTGTTCCGCTCAACGGAACACTTGGTATCAGAGCGCAGGGACGATTGAGGGGCAACCGACGCATCAACTACCGCACAACAACCTCACATGATTCTTTGATGTTTCTCCACCATTCAGGATTTCTCAGAATTCGCAACGACAACAATGAGCATGCCTAACTATGAGCAGCAGCAACTGGCAAAGACTTCGGAAATGGAGGATCAGCATCGCACGAACAACAATGCACTCAACGCAAACCAGATGGCAGCAACAACTTTTGCAATGAATGAAGTAGCACCAAAGAACCCGATAACCTACCCAATGATGTACCCCTCGGGCTCGGTGAACCCTCTGCCCCCATCGCAACCTATCGGGACGACACCTGGCACAATGGGAGGCACTGACTGAAAAGCGCAAACTAACGAAGACATGTACCAGAGCTCTTCGGGACTAGAGACCCTCAACACACATCTGCTCCAACTCAGCGTGACGATGGAGGAGCTTCAAAACTCTTGTGTGCGCAAGACCATGCTCACCAAGAGAAACTTGTAACTCTCGTATGAGCTTCTGATATGACCAGCACTTCCTGAGTCGTTCAATCCCGCAAACTCCAAGGGAGCAACCGTAAAGATGTTGCTGATGAGTTTAATGGTGTAATTCACAGCTCCTGGGGTCAGCCATGACAAAAAGAAAGTTTACCTCGCGTTCTTGCTTTTGCGTGGTATGGCTTTGAGTTGGTGGTCCAATCTAAAGGCCATCAACTCGCAGGTTGAGACCAGCGGAGCTGAATTAACGGCTCGCGCGACAGCTCTCCCATCGTTGACCGCAAGCGTACTACCTTTCGAGAAGGTAAATCTGACGTGGTAGGACTCCCTCACGCCACTGAAACATAGAGTGAATTTGTACGCACTACAATCGCTCGCATTGGGAAGCTAAACCAGAAGTTCAACACACAATACACACTCCAATGTCTACCACAGCAGTCCAGTGTGACAGAGTACACTCGACTTTCTTGTAAAATCATCACAACTTGTGACCTCGTCCCCCATGAACTGTGTTTCTACTACAATGGCCTCAAGAGAGATATTTGGCTAACGATCATCATTTTCCGCATCTAAGATGACCTTTCATGAATAATCACAGCAACATAACAAAAAACGACAGCAGGAACGACAGGTGGCATCGGACGACACGCGCCGATCAACGAGGAACTGGCAAACCGTATCTCCACGCTCGAAGGAATCAACAGCCATTTCCTCCAACAACTGAGTGTTGCCATGGAGGCTCTTTGCAATGCAAGTGCATGAGAGATGGTGCTCGCCAAGAGAAATACCCAACTCTCAAGCGAACCCAAGATTCACCCGTCTCCTCCCGAACTGTTTGATCGTGCAAATTCAAATGGACCAATGGTTTGGATGTGGCTGACGGGTCTGGAGGTGTACTTCACCACGGTTGGGTCAAACAACGATCGAAAGAAGATTGACCTCGTGGTCGCACTTTTGCGTGGCACAACACTAAGTTGCTGGTCTGATTTGAAGGCCGACAGCAACAGGATACAGGCTGGGGCTCATCAACGGCCAAAGGCGCCCGTTTCGTATCGCCGACCACGGGCGTTTTACCAATGGAGCGGATCAACTCGTAATGGCAAGATGCGCTGATGCCACCATCCAAATGGAACAAGTTCTCGCACGCAATTCTCGCATGCTTTGGATGACTGAACAAGAAGTCTGATTCTCGGTACAAGCTCCAACGTCTCTGTTAGCAGTTTAGCGTGGCAGAGTATACGCCAAGATTCCACGGGATCATTATTGGCGCAGACATCATCCCCGACAAGCTTTGTTTTAACTACAACAACGGCCTCAAATGAGACATCCGATGAGAGATAGCCGGATGATTATAGCAGATGATTGTAGCAGCAGAAAGCATTGACAACACCGACTACAACGTTCAGATCCAGGAATCCTATGGCTGGCGGCCTCTCAACCACAAACATCATGGAAATGGAAAAGGCCAGTCGGGGGACTCGTGCACTCCGATGGAAGTGGACACCGTCGCCCAGAGAGATGCGTGAACTTGCTACAATTACGGACTAGTGGGGCATATCGCTCGCAACTAACGGAGTAAGCAGCACGCCAAAAAAGGGGGAAGTCATAGAACAATGAGTCGGAAAACGACGAAGGGTAAGAATGAAAGGCGCGACTCTTGTCTGTGAGGAGAACTTTGCACTGAACGATCGCCCATGTGAACGGCCCAAGATGCCACAAAGGATTTCTGAGATCGTAAAGTTTGACGCGGGGTACAAGGACAAACAGCCGACAGTATTGATAGAGTGCGCCCTCGAGGATGCAAAAGTCCCTGAACGATACCAGCACTTTTGGATGGAGGATCTTCTCACTGTTTAGTAACGAAAGACATGGTTCGCCAAATGGGTTTGAAGACCAAACCAGGGGTGTTTGAAGGAAAGAATGACAACGGGGGATTGCAAATACAGAAACTACAAGAACCACTACGGCTACAAGTGGGAGATGTACGGGATACAACGGTGTAGAGGACATGTTCAATAAATGACCACAAAATCATTCTCGGACGTGAGTTTCAATACGAGCACAATCCACATTTCCAATGGGATAACGGTAACGTCTACGTGGAATTCCATGGTGCCAAGCAACAACTTCCGTGCGTGGGACGGAAAACGATAGCGGAAGCAGCAGAGGATGAAGCAGAAGAGGAAACTGTGGCATTCAAAAGGCGACAACGAGTGCAACCGATAGCACTCAATGTGGCCAAATACTACATACGGCAAGGAGCTCGTGCGTGGCTTGTGCATCTCGAGCAAATGGAGGAAGCGGAAGTGGCATCAGCTGACTCATCACCCTCATCGGATTCATCAGCGTCAATAAAGTTCGCGATGGTACGTGAAGAGTTCGCACCACTCATCTAAGAGTTTGTGGATGTCTTTTCCGACAAACTCCCAAAAACCCAACCACCTCAACGAGACATCGACCATCGCAGTCTAGAAAGTCCACCAAACGTTTGAGGGGCCTATCAGATGAGCGATCACGAACTGATAAAGATGAAAAAGTAGCTTGATGAGATGCTCGATCGAGGGTTCACCCGCCCATCCACGTCTCCGTACACCGTACTTGTGCTGTTGAAAAAAATGAAAACTGGCAAAATGTGGATGTGTGTGGACTACCGGGCGTTGAGCGACATTACCATCAAGAACTGCTACCCTCTCTTATGAGCCGATGAACTTTTCGACCGACTCAGAGGGGTTCACTCTGAGTGAAATTTCACTAGAATCGACTTACGCAATGGTTATCACCACATTCGCCTGGTAGACGCCGACATTGCAAAGACTGCGTACCGAACTCGCTACAGGCATTTTGAGTTCACGGTAACTCCGTTCGGCAATAGAAATGCCATGGCAACGTGTTGGGTTTGTGTCGGTACCACACGGTGACCTCTGGCCTCGTTGCACACTCACCTCACTGACGCAGGTGACTAACTGGAGAGAGGCAACCCCTGCTGGCTGCTACGCCATGGTGGCATGACTTCACAGCGAGTCTCGCAGCCGGGCATCAGCCGGTCATCAAATCTCACGTGTCTCTGGCTGGCGTGCATTTGTGCACACACATTTGCGTCGGGTTCACAATCTGGCCTATTCTTTGGCATGTCTTCCCTCCAGTGACCTAGTTGACAGGTTGCAACTTTTAGTGGGTAGTTTAGTTCAGTTCAGTGAACTTGGGAGAGAGCGAGCGAGATTGAGCTCGCTGCTCGCTCGCTCGCTCCCCCCTACCCAACGGCTACCACCTCATTGCTTGTTACCCGTCGTGTTTTTCTCACTCACTCATGTCTAAACTTCCACGTTAACACCATTGCTTGCTTGGTGTCTTCCAAGCCTCACCCCAGCTGCTGCTTACTTGTCTAGCGTAGTAGCCTACTGGTATCAGAGCAAGGTTTGCGTGGAAGACGGGCAGCGGATCGATCTGTTGCCCACGTATTCTACGCCAAACCCGCGACGACCACTCTTGGCGTCGCGCATCCACCCCACCGTCACAATCTACCAGCACAACAGCAGCTGACTGCTGTAGCCTCGACAGCAGCGAGTGACGGCATTCTGTCGTCGGGGCTCTTTGGTCTTCCCCTTCTCTTGTTGGTTGGGCTTCCCTCTATTCCTGGGTTGGGCGGGGTTGGAACAGGTTCCTACAAGTGTTCCCATGGCCTTCCCATATTTCCCACGCCCACCGGGGCGGGGGAAACGCTGCCGAAAACTTTTCGGCAGCGTGGGGGGTCCGTCGCCGTCTCCTAGCAGCATTTGCAGTAGCTGCAACCTGAACAACGGCTCAGCTTCCGCAGCTCAGCAGCAGCAGCCTCGCAGCATCCCAGCAGCAGTGGATCTAGCTCCTCAGCTCTGCAGCAACAGCCCAGCAGCAGCACCTCATCAACGGCTCAACAGCAGCTTCGTAGCAGCACCTTAGCAGCAGTGCAGCATCAGCTTAGTAGCAACTCAACAGTAGCTCAGCAAACAGCTCAACGGCAGCTCAACAGCAGCTCAATAGCAGATCAGTAGCTACTCAGCAAACTGCTTAGCAGCAGCTCAGCAGCTTCGCAATAGCATCTTTGCAGCAGCGCAACATCACCTCAGCAGCAACTCAGCAGCAGCTCAGCAGCAGCTCAGCAGCAGATCAGCAGCTGCTCAACAAACAGCTCAGCAGCAGCTCAACAGCAGCACGGCAGCAGCAGCAGCAGCTACAGCAAATACCTGCACCACAGCAGCCGCATAACCAACGTGACAAGAGCAGCAAGCGGCATTGTGGAGGATCGGCACTGCAACATTGTAGCGGTCTCCGCACTACCGTTTGGTGGTGGTCGCCGTCACGCTGGTGCACTGGGAGGATCTCGATGGCGACTCAGGGGAGAGCTCGACACTACAACGCTCGGTAAGCCCTCCCTCCCCTGGTGCCTCTGGGGAATTGAGCAGCCGCACGACACCACTGCTGCGTCACCGCACTCAACGTGGCGTCAGGATGCGTTAGAGCTTGCTCGCACCTTCACACGTACCGCGTCCGCCGTGAAACACGCGGTAGCTGCAGCTGCTGCCACCTTTGCCGCGGCAACTAGAGCAGCACGTGCTCCTGCATCAACGTCAGCTAGCCGCGCCGCTGAGTCCTACACTGAGGCGGCTGTTGTAGCTGGACCGTTGGCTGCGGCAACGACTGACATTGGGACATAGCTAGCGGCAGCTGCATCATCTCTGGCCTTTGCAACAGCTTCTGTAGCTTCTGCCGTATCCACTACAGCTACGGCCATTCGCACCTCCACAGCCGTCGCTGTTGCAGCATCTGCATCTGCACCCTGTGACATCACCACACTCGTCAAAGTGGCCGTCGTTGCAACGGCGATCCTTCCTACCGTTGGCGCCGCCTTCACCACAGGCTGCCTGGCACTGATTGTGCCGGTTGCATCTTGCGTCTCTGTGCTCTCCGCTGCAGCTGCTTCTATTGTCCCGCCTGTTCTTACTCTTTTGCGCAGCCCCTCACACGCCTCGTGAGGTCTCCTTGTCTGCATCCCCCTTCTCCCGCCCTCTGTCTCTTTTCTCTGCGGTGGCTTGTCTGTGTGATTTGGGTCGGGCTGTCTTCCAGCACGTATTCATCGTACCTAAGGCATTCCCAGTTTTCCCACGCCCACTGGGGCGGGGGAAACTCTGCCGAAATTTTCTCGGCAGGGCCCATTAGTCGTCACCATGCTTGGTGACGACGAGTCGGTCATAGCAGACCTTCAACGCCAGCTGGCCCTCGCTCGCGACGCTCAGCGTGATGCTGAAGAGCGTCTCAAATTCATGAATGACAATCGCGCCGCCTTTGCAGATGAGGTGGTTGCGCTTGTGCTCAAGCGGCTGCCTGTTGCCTCTGTACTGCCCGCTGGCTCCTCTACTAGCGCCGGTGCCGGTGTCTCTTCCACCCCACGTGGTGCTAACTCTGCTGCCTCTAACCCTGCTGTCACCCCATCTGCTGTCTCTCCTGCCGTAGTCTCCCGCCAGCATGACTTCTTCTCCCAGCCTCCTGTCTTTTCTACTGGGCTTGCTTTCTCTTCCTGGGAAACCCGGTTTAGTGCATGCGCCAAGGGAGAACGTCTTTGGGAATACTACTTCCCTGCCACACCTTCCTTCACCCCTGTCGCTGACGAGTCTACTCGCGCTGTCCGCGCCCTCATTGCTACTGCCCCTGAGACACTCGTCGACGAGGTTGGCACCTACAATGCTAACCCCGCTGTTCAGCGTCTGGCTGACCCAGTCGGTGCGTACACCATGCTTTGTCGGCGCACGACAGTCACAGGTCAGGCGACACAAAGTGCTCTCACCGTTCAGTTCAACAAGCTCTTAATGCAAGCGGACGAGTCGGCCGACGCCTATTGGGCACGCGGGCTCAAGCTGCTTCGCGAACTTGATAAGGCCGCACCATGGTCAACGGGTTAATCCCCGAGCTGTCCGACCTTCTCCGTCATGTCAAAGCAGACGAGCTGCAGCGTCTTGCCTCCCAGCCTCTTCCACCCGATTCCCCTCCAGGCGTTGGTGCCCTCTGGGACTTTGTCGCTGATAGGCTTTCAGCGTGGTGGACGAGCCTCCAAAACAAGCGCCTTCATCGCACTACGCCGCAGGAGTGGCCGCCGTCTCCATCGCCACCTCCACTTCTTCCTCCGCTGCTCCATCGGCCTCATCTCCATCGCCTTCTTCTTCCTCTTCTACCTCTACGGCCACGGCCCTTGCCTCCAAGGGTCGTGGACGTGGATGTGGTTGTGGGCAAGGCAAAGGGAAGGGTAAATCTGCTGCGCCGTCTCGTGTTCCTGGTGAGGTGGTGTGCTAGAATTATGGCTCCTCTGAGCACTCCGCTCGCAAGTGCCCTGCACCCCCTGACGACTTCCGCCTCGCACGCGCCATGCGTGCTCATTGGGCGCGCACCAGCGGGCCCTCCTCTTCTTCTCCCGGCGTCAGCTCCAGCTCCAGCTCCAACTCTACTTCGTCTACTAGTCCCTCCCCAGCTCAGGCCTACTCCACCGCCGGTGTCGCCGGCGTCCATCCGCCTGTCCTCTACCCTTGGGGTTGGCAGCCGCCCTATGGAGCGCCCGCTTCTGCGGACCCACCTTCCTCGGCCTACGTCCCTCCTTCGTGGTTTGCCTCTCCCTCGAGCGTGCCTGCTCCATTGTCTGTAGCCTTCGTCGACAGCGAGCGCCAACGGGAGCAGTCTCTCCTCCAGCCTCTTCACCTTCGTGATCAGGGAGGTGAGAGTGTGGCTTTGTTGGCCAGAGGTCTTGCCTGTCAGACTGACTCCGTCCTTCGTGGGGATCCCCCCGGTCACGTTCTTGGGTTGCCATCCTCGTCTGTTCCTTGGGTCGAGCACTAGTAGTCTGTCGTTCTCCCTCGTTATCTTGCTGCCTATGACTCATCCCCGCCCTCCGTCGGCATTGTTGCCACCTGTGGCGTCCTTCCCAATGTCCGTGTCTCTGGTGGCTTCTGGGTCCTCGAGAACGGAGCCACCCATCACATGACCTCTGTTCGGTCCGCTTTTGTCTCCTTAGGTCCTGTCGGCTCTGTTCGCTTTGTGCACACTGGTTCCGGCCAGCTCCTTCCCGTCCAAGGCGTTGGTGTTGTTTGTTTTGTCGGCCCCGGTGGCGTGTTGTTTCTGCCTGACGTTCTGTTTGTGCCTTCGTTGGAACTCAGCCTGCTGTTAGTGACGTCCCTCAACGATCAGGGCATGGATTTTTCTGCTAGTCAGGGCGTGGGCACTGTCCGTCTTCGCTCTTCTGGTCGCATCGTCTTGCGGGGGGTTAAGTGTGCCAAGTTTTATTGTGTTCACCTTCATGCCCCCTCTGCACCCGCTGTTGGCTTGTCCCTTGCTCACGTCGTGACTTCCCTTTCTCCAGCTGATATCCAGCTCTTGCATCGCCGTCTTGGCCATGTGCACACTGATGCTATTAATAGCATGCTTTGCCTTCAACCCGCTACTGGCTTGTCCCCTTCCACCTTCCCCACGCCATGCCCTTCTGACTGCCCGGACTGTGCCCAAGGCAAGATGCATCGTTCACCCTTTGCCTCTTCGGACTCCCAGTCCGCTCACCCTCTCGATCTTGTTCATGCCGACGTCATGGGACCTCTTCCCCATGACTTTCTTGAGGGGGTCGGGTGTTACGTCCTGTACCTTACTGACAATATTTACCGTTTTCGTTGGATCTTCGCTCTTCATCAGAAGAGTGATGCTGCTTCTGTCCTCGCGTCGTGGCTCGTTCAGGCTGAACGTGCGTGTCACCGTTCACAACGCATCTTTCGCAGTGATCGTGGCGGTGAGTTCCTTGGACCCACCGCTCGATTTCTTGAGTCCCAAGGGGTGTGTCTGGAGACTTCAGCTCCTTACACACCTCAGCAAAACGGAGTTTCTAAGCATTGCAATCGGACCCCTGCCGACGGATTCCGCACGCTTCTGTCTGAGTCTGGGCTCTCCCCTCTCTTTGCCTTTGAGGCCATGAGCTATATGACCTGGGTGTGGAATCGTGTCCCTCACGGTCCTCTTCCCCGCACAGTTACGCCCTTTGAGCACTGGTACGGCTCTCATGCTACCCTCCGCCTGGCTCACGTCTGGGGTAGCATTGCGTCTGTCTGGCTCCCAGTAGATCTTCGCGCCGGAAAACTCTCCCCACGTGGACGTCTCTGCCCATTCTTGGGCGTTTCCTCCCAGTCGAAAGCCTGGCGCTTCTGGGACTCATAACGCTAATGCATCGTTGAGTCCCGCGATGCCTTGTTCTTCGAGTCCGTGTTTCTCCGTGACCTCGATCGTCACTCGTCCGCTGCCTCCCTGCTTCTGCTCTCTCGGTTGCTGGGGGAGGTCGGCCCGGCAGTCCCGTCTGATCCTGCCGTCTCTGCTGCTGTCCCGTCTCAGCAGCCTTCACCCTCGGAGCATTCTCCAACGGCCGGAACTGTGACTCCACCATCCTCTGACACCCCCTGTCGGTGTCGTCTAGCTCGCTTGGAGATCCGTCATCCCCTCTGGTGTCCTCACCTGAGTCCCCATCTGCTGAGTCCATCTCTCCCGCACATTCCGCTGCGTCCCCATCCAGTCCACTCACTCCAGTCGTACCGAGTCCACTCAGTGCTCCTCCACGCCCTGCCCCCATCGAACCTTTTGTTCGTGGCGGCCGCCTGCGTGCGCTTCCCTCTTGCTCCTCTGGCTCTGCAGCGTCCTCTGTTCAACCTTCGCAGACCTCTTCTGGACAGCCCCCAACGATGCCTACTGGTATGGACGCCCTGGGCCTAGCCACAGGAGTTGTGCATCCCAACTCTGTCCTTGGGTACACACTGCTCACATCCGAGCACGAG
>SZWC01030070.1:0-25068 GCA_023375785.1 Penium margaritaceum | reverse complement strand
GGCACAACTCTGGCACAACTGGGCACAACTTTGGCAGAACTCTGGCACAACTCTGGCACAACTTTGGCATAACTCTAGCACAACTCGGGCACAACTCTGGCACAGCTTTGGCACAACTCTGGCACAACTCTTGCACAACTCTGGCACAACTCTGGCACAACTCTGGCACAACTCTCGCATAACCCTAGTCCAAATCTTGCACAACTCTATGCATAATGCCTACGCAATGCATAGGCAATGCTTGGCAATGCCTGGGCTATGCCTGGCAGTGCATATGCAATGCGTGGCAATGCCTGGGCAATTTCTGGCAATGCCAGGCAATGCTTGGCAACGCTTGGCAATGCCTAGGTAGTTCCAGGCAATGCCTGGGGAATGCATGGCAATGCATGGCAATGCCTGGCAGACCCTGTCAATGCATGGGCAATGCTTGGCAATGCATAGGCAATGCCTGGACAATGCCTGGACAATGCCAGGCAATTCCTGGCAAAGCCTAGCAATTCTTGGACAATGCCTGGCAATACCTTGGCAATGCCTGGCAATGCCGGGCAATGCCCAAGCAATGCGTGGCATTGCCTGGGCAATGCCTGGCAATGCCTGGCAATGCCTGGCAATGCTCGGGCAGTGCCTAGCAATGCGTGGCAATGCCTGGCAATGCCTGGCAATGCCTAGGCATTTCCAGGCAATCCCTATGCAATGCATGGCAATGCCTGTCAATGCTAGGGTAATGCCTAGGAAATGCCTGGCAATGCTAGGGTAATGCCTGGTAATGCCTGGGCAGTGCCTGGCAATGCCTAGGAAAATCTTGACAATGCCAGGCAATGCCTGGAAATGCCTTGGCAATGCCTGGACAATGCCTGGCAATGCCTGGCAATGCTTTGCAATGCCTTGGAAATGCCTAGCAATGCCTTGGCAATGCCTGGACAATGCCTGGCAATGCCTGGCAATGCTTGGGTAATGCCTGGCAATGCCAGGCAATGCCAGGCAATGCCAGGCAATGCTTGGCAATGCATGGCAATGCTTGGCAATGCATGGCAATGCCAGGCAATGCCTGGGAAATGCCTGGAAATGCCTGGCAATGCCTCGCAATGTATGGACAAGGCCTGGCAATGCCTGGGTATCTCCTGGAAATGCCTGGTAATGCATTGCCATGCTTGGCAAAGCCTGGTAATGGCTAACAATGCCCGGTAATTCCTGGCTATGCCTGGGCAATACCTGGCAATGCTTGGCAATGCCAGGCATTGCAAGACAATGCCTCGCAATGCCTGGACAATGCCTGACATTGCCAAGAAATACTTGGCAATGCATGGCAATGCCTGGCAATGCCTGGGTAATGCCTCACAATGCCTTGCAATGCCTGGACAATGCCTGGCAATGCCTGGAAACGCCTGATAAAGCCTGGCAATGCTTGAGCAATGCCTGGCAATGCCTGGCAATGCCTGGGCAATGCCTGGCAATGCCTGGGTAATGCCTGGCAATGCTTGGATAATGCCTGGCAATGCCTAGCAATGCATGGCAATACTTAGGTAATGCCTGGCAATGCCTGGGCAATGCCTGGAAATGCCTGGGTAATGCCTGGCAATGCCTGGCAATGCCCGGCAATACCTGGCAATGCCTGGACAATGCCTGGCAATGCCTGGGCAATGCTTGGCAATGCCTGGGCAATGCTTGACAATGCTCGGGCAATGCCTGGCAATGTCTGGGCAATGCCTGGCAACGCCTGGGAAATACCTCCCATTGCCTGGGCAATGCCTGGCAATGCTTGGCAATGCCTGGCAATGCCTGGCAATGCTTGGGCAATGCCTGGCAAGGCTTGGGCAATGCATGGCAATGCCCGGCAATGTTTGGCAATGCGTGGCGATTCCTGGCAATGCATGGGCAATGCCTGGCAATGCCTGGATAATTCTTGACAATGCCTAGACAATGCCTGGAAATGCCTCGCAATGCCTGGCAATTCCTGGCAATGCCTGGCAACGCCTGGCAACGCCTAGGGAATGCCTGGCAATGCCTGTGCAATGCATGGTAATGCCTGGGCAATGCCTAGAAATGCCTGGCAATGCTTGGGCAATGCTTGGAAATGCCTATGCAATGCCAACCAAAAAAAGAGAAGACTGGAGCACATCCGCGCACAAACAAGAAAAGAATTGCACGAATCTCAACGGATACGCACTACTGAGATCCGTGCACCGACACCGNCCTGGCAATGCCTGGCAACGCCTGGCAACGCCTAGGGAATGCCTGGCAATGCCTGTGCAATGCATGGTAATGCCTGGGCAATGCCTATAAATGCCTGGCAATGCTTGGGCAATGCTTGGAAATGCCTATGCAATGCCAACCAAAAAAAGAGAAGACTGGAGCACATCCGCGCACAAACAAGAAAAGAATTGCACGAATCTCAACGGATACGCACTACTGAGATCCGTGCACCGACACCGCCTCCGAGTAGCATAGCAAATCGCGCTGCGGCGATGACTTCACCAAACGTCGCCTGAACGACACGAAGCAGTGCTTCCACCTCGCAGAGGTTCTAGAGAGGCACATAACACTACTTAAGGTAGGTTAGACCATAGTACCTTTTTGCTTCCGCTATTCTATCAATCAATCATTTTTCATCATCCTCATCGGAGCTGCTATTGTTTCCGTCCTTCAGCAACTTGCCTGCCTCGCATCGCTCAGATCTGTACCTTGTGACTGACGATTCAACTCAACACTTGGCATCCATCAGCGAGAAAGGTCTCCTCAGGTCGCTCCTTCCTGGTTTCCATAATCATGACATGGCAATGCCTGGGTAATGCCTGGCAATGTCAGGCAATGCCTTGAAAATGCCTGGCAATGCCCGCGCAATACTTGGTAATGTTACAAATGTGTGCTCTCTGACTTCGATTCTTGTTGCGGAAGGACCTCGGATAAGCCAAGAAAAGGTCCAGGTCACCTCTCCCAAGAGAGAACAAATAAACAGTCCAACGGTCGTCTGCAAACCGTTACCGACCATAGTGACAATAAGTCACTCGCGTCCGGCTAGCAAAGAAGCCGTTGCGTTTGCGGTTTTTTGTCATGTTCACTTGTATATATGGAGGATGTTCATTCCCTCCAAAACTTAACCATAACAGTTCTGCTCATCCTGTTCCCTTTGGTTCCGCGGCTTTGCCGTCGTGCTCTTGCTCTTCTCGTCCTTCGCTCCGACTGTCTTTGCTCATCACTCCCAGCTCACTCTGGTTTCCGTGACCCGGCTTTGGTTTCCGTGACGCGGCTTTGTTTTCCGTGGCCCGGCTTTGGTTTCCGTGACCCCGCTTTGGTTTTAGTGACCCGGGTTTGGTTTCTGCGACCCTGGATCGGTTTCTGTGACCCGGCTTTGGTTTCTGTGACCTGGCTTTTGGTTGTGTGACCCGGCTTTGGTTTCTGTGACCTGGCTTTAGTTTATGTGACCCGGCTTTGGTTTCTGTTACCCGGCTTTGGTTTCTGTGACCCGGCTTTGGTTTCTGTGATCCGGCTTTGGTTTCTGTGACCCGGCTTTGGTTTCTGTGACCCGGCTTTGGTTTCTATTGTCAGATTACGACTCCGACAAGGACCTTCTCATACATCCATCGGATAATCCGAGCTCTCGGTTCAGGTCCCGCACGGAACCTCCTCGGCAACGGCTGGTCGGTCACAACCGTTCCACCAGAGTCGAGCCGCCCCTAATAATCGACCACGTTGCAACGCGTACGGCTAGCAAAAAGAAGCCGTTGATACCCGTTTTATCCTGTTCTGTTGTATATAAGGAGGATGATTATTCCCTCCCTAGTTAAACTAGAACAGTTATACACATCTTGTTCCCTTTGGTTCCGCGGCCTCGCCGCCCTGTCCTCGCTCTGCTCGCTCCTTGCTTTGATTGCTTTCCCCCGCCACTCTCTCCTCACGGCTCTTCGCTTCACCATCTTCAACCTTTCGCATCCGATGTATCACTCGCTGCGCTCTCGAGTTCTCTCACCTGTGCTTTGTCTACCCTGGAGCCCCCGTTTGTCGCATCTCTTGCAGCCCTGCGACTAACGCCTTGAGCCTACACTCGCCTTTCTGCTTCCGCTACTCCACTACGTCACTCCTGCCTGCTTTGTTGTTTTTTTTTGCTTCTGCTCCTGCCGTCCTCGCTCATTTCAATCTTCTGACATGGTATGAGAGCATCAGGCAACATCACCTGGTGCCTTGTGACCTCGTCATCACTCTGCCACCATCACTACCTTGCCTCTCGTATCTGTACTCCTCCGTCACCTCTGTCGTCACTTTGTACCTCCTCACTTTGTTGATAGCTGACATCAGCAACGTCGCCTGGAGTCTTCCTCGCGCTAAAGCAACGCCTTGTCATCCTAAGGGAGCCCTGCACCCATTCCGTGCCCGTGGTCAGCAACTGGTGACCTGCCGTCAACAACAGCTGCAAGCAGCTCCCGAGCCGCCGCCTGCCGTCAACTTCCTCGAAGCTTCCTGTCGCTCGTCATCTGCTGCCACTCATCTCCTCAGCCTCATAAGCACCTCCGCCCTCCGCATCTCCCTTCAGCTGTTTTATCTCCTCCATCTGCCTCATCCATTTCAGCTTCCTCGCTTCCGTTGTCTCGCACCACATCCTCGCACCGCCTTCTCACGTCGTCAGCAGCAGTAGGGTAACTCCCGCCTTCAAGACATCGGACACCGCCACTCTTCCTGCTCCCATTGCGAGCCAACTGGGGAACAAGCCGTCACTCTCCTGACATCTGCGGACTAGTATTTCTGCTCGCCACACGACTTCCTCCACCGCAATCAGCTTTCTCTCGCTACCAGGATTTTGGACACCGCCATTCGTCCTGCTCGTCGGTCTCGGGCCAACTGGGGCACAAGCCATCACTCTCGTGGTAGCAGAGCAACTCCTTGACCCGCTCACACCCACTGCCGCTCCGCCTTTACCATCCTCCTCCTCCAGCAGCTCCTCGCGCACCTTCAGCTTCCTCTTTGTGACATTAGCATCCTCGTTCACTTCCTCTGCCTCCTCCTTGGTCTCCATTCGCCTTCAAATTATCTTCTTCTGCTTCTCTTGAGCCGCCCTCAGCCCTCTTCCTCAGCGCAACCTCGTTGACCTTCTTCATCATCAGTGTCGTCCTCGCATCATCCACGGAGCTTCTGCATTAGTCTTCTTCACGAGCATCTGCAGCGCACGTGGTTCCGCCCCTGCGCCCACTCAGCCATCCGTCATTTCTGCCATCATCGATTTCTCCGCTTCAGTTTCTACTCAGCCCAAGGATCCGTCCGGTCGCGTTGCCCGTTCCGCGACGACCTGCACCCACGCCAAAAACTTCTGCAAGTGCACGTGGTTTCGCCTCTGCACCCACTTCTATTTCATCAGCTTTCGCCGCCCCATCATCAGTACCTACGACCAGCACCAGGACCTGCACGAGCTAGCTGCCCGCTTCGCAGCAGCCTGCACCCACGCCGGAAGCAGATTTCTCGCGGCGCGTTGGCTCTCGCCTTCCCCTTGTTGCATTCTATCCCTCTATCACAAAAAGCGCACGAGGTTTTGCCCCTGCGCCCACTTTGTCAAGCATTGTTCCTTCGCCATCATCTAGTTTTTGCTCCTTCCACTTTGCACTCGGATCCGTCCTGTCGAACCACCAATCGTGCGGTGACCTGCGCCCACGCCAACTTATCTGCAACGCACGTAGTTTCACCCCTGCGCCCACTCCTTTGCTTTAGCATTCCTCCGCCTCCAGCTGCGTTCTCATCATCTGCTCGGCACACGGATCCGCCCGGTCGCATCGCCAGCCTCACGACGTCCTACGCCCATGCCAAAAACATCCTCAGCACACGCGGATCCACCCCTGCGCTCACTCTAACAAGTACCCTCCTCCTCTGTAGCATCCTCCTACTCTCCCGCATCCTCCTTCTCAGCATCCTCTCTCATCTTCTCTACTCGGCAAACAAACCTACCTGGTCGTACTTGTCAGTGCCCTGCACTCACGCCAAACCTTCTGCAGTACTTCTCTTCCACCTTCTGTCTCTTCTCCAACCGCAACTCCATCTTCAGCAGGGTGAACCTGCTGCGCTGCACTGGTGAGAAATCACCAACAACTACCACGCACCCGGAATGACAAATCATTATGGCAGCACAAGCCCTCGACAAAACACATATTCCCATTCTTGACCAGTCGGGAGAAAACATCCACGATTGGCATGTGTCAGGAAAATGTAACGATGATTAGGCGAATTGGATGGATACATGAGGTGGCTACGGAAGCATCGGCGAAGCTGCAGACTGCTGACGGCGTGCTGACATCATGACAAATGGTGAGGCACAGCTGCTGAAAAGAATCAAGTGCTGAGGAGCGTTATTGTCAAGGCAAGATGAGCGTGGGGGTGGTACCAAAGGCACGAGCCGATCCGGAGGTAGGACTTTTGTGGGCGCAGTGCCAACAGGCACGGGCGCAGAGATGTTGAGGGCGCCTCGGCATAGCGATGCGGGCGCGACGGAGCAAAGCGGAGGAGCGACAAGTGACAGAGCTGATTGAAGCAACGAGAGGCAATGGACGATGGAAGTGCCACTGCTGTTCGGTGGGCAGCAGCGTTGACACGATGAGGTCACAGCCGTAAAGGTGGGCAAATGAGGAAAGCTTGATTGATACGAGTAGAGGAATGAACAACAGAGGCAAACAATACAAGGAGTACTGAGCTACCTAAGTTCTAGTCCTAGATCCTACTATGGGGGGCGATAGCCCAAGTGGTGCCACAGCCGCTTGGTTGCTTCTGCCATGGAGGCGGGGTGCGGGGCCGCTTTGCGGCTCCGCATGCACGAGAGTGGTGCGGGACGTCTTAGAAGCACGTAGTCCCAGAGTGGCGTCCCGACGTTGTTCATCTGCCCTGTCTTTGGTACGTGGGCGAGAGGGCACTTCGCCGACACGTGAGCGCGGAGCGAGGACCGGAGCGCGGGTCCTGGATGACCGTTATTGTGCAACCGGCCATTCACGGAGTGTCGGTCGGAGATTGGCTGGACCAGTCCTTGTGTGGTTCCGTCGTCACGAAAATGAGCTGGTCACCAAAAAGGGTTTTCGGTATCCAATATCCACGTACCTTGGCTTTGTCGAGGAGGGGCACTTGTGGACTATAGTTATCAGTTGGGTTGGGGCAGACTTGTGATATTGCGAGATTATTCTGACACCCTCCCTTAATGTCACAAGTCTGCTTATGCGCCTGAGAGGTGGGAGTCAAGGTGGTTGGAATTGATGTGGTGGCGTGCTGCAGTTGCTGGTGGGAGACTGGTGAGCTTTTCAGGGGGCTTGAGTGGGATGTGTGCAGTGGAGGAGTTTCACGCTGATCAGTAGGGATCAGGGGTGCTGAGAGCGACACTCTGGGCTGAGCTGCTGACAGAGTGACATTCTCCTGAGTCGAAGTGGTCATTGTTCGGAGAAGGAGATGGCTGGATGGAGGATGGTTGAAGGACTGAGCATGAAGTTTCAGAACTCGACAAGATGTATGCTTTCACGAGTAGTTGGCGGCGTCGGCAGCGTGATTTGCTTTTTAACATGCGAGCGGATGGTTGGCTGTCGGTGGCATGGAGCATGCAACAGGATGAGGATGTGGATGGTGATGAATGCTTGCTTCGAGGGCTGTCTGTTTGGAGGCGAAGTATAGGTTCGGAAGGCGACGAGAGGGTGAGGAGTTGGCAGGGTGAGTGAGATGCTGCTGAGACGATTGTTTCAGAAGGAGAGTCATGATCTTTTGTCAGTTGAGGATGGTGAAGGTTGGCGTAGACGGTGACAGTGGATGAAACTGCTGCTTCTGAAGATGGCTGAGGATCAAGATGCCGATAATGCAGCTTCTATTGCTTGTGCTGATGTCAGGCTGCTACTGTAAGACAACCGAGTGCGTAGAGGATCATGATGACCCGTTGAAGATGGAGACATGCGTAGCGCGGCGGAGATGTGGATACGTTGCTGTAAGGGCCGATGAGTTTTGCAAAGCCTGGGTAGTTGTGGTCGAGGTCGCAGTTGTCGGGGACTCAGCTGCTGGATGTTGCTGCTGTTTGAATGTAGCGTTGTCACTGAGCCGTGCACAAATCTCTGCAACGTGATCGTCCTCTCCCTCTGTCGAGTGGTTAATCCCCCCATCAGACAGCGACACTTGGACAGTGAGGCCCTATAGGCGCTCAGGGATTATGCCCTGTCGGACTCAGGGAGGCTGTCACAAATATGACTCTGACAAGGACCCTCTCATACATCCCTCGGATAATCCGAGCTCTTGGTTCAGGTCCCGCACCGAACCTCCTCGGCAACGGCTGGTCGGTCACGACCGTTCCACCCGAGTCGAGCCGGACCTAATAAGCGACCACATCGCCACGCGTGCGGCTAGCGCAAAGTAGCCGTAAATACCATTCTATCCTGTTCTGTTGTATATAAGGAGGATGTTTATTCCCTCCCTAGTTCAACCATAATAGTTGTACACATCCTGTTCCCTTTGGTTCCGCGGCCTCTCCGCCGTGTCCTCGCTTTGCTCGCTCCTCACTTCGATTGCTTTCGCCCGCCAATCTCTCCTCACGGTTCTTCACTCGCCACCCTCAACCTTTCGCTTCCGACGCATCACTCGCTTCGTTCTCGAGTTCTCTCACATGCGCTCTGTCTACCCTAGAGCCCTAGTGTGTCGTGTCTCTTACAACCCTGCGACTAACTCCTTGAGCCAGCACTCGCCTTTCTGCTTCCGCTACTCCACTACATCACTCCTGCCTGCTTCGTTGTTTCTGCTCGCTTCTGCTCCTGCCGTCCTTGCTCATTGCATTCTTCTGACATCTGTGACCCGGCTTTGGTTTCTGTGACCTGCCTTTGGTTTATATGACCCGGCTTTGGTTTCTGTGACCCGGCTTTGGCTTCTGTGACCCAGCTTTGTTTTCCGTGACCCGGCTTTGGTTTCCGTGGCCTAGCTTTGGTTTCTTTGACCCGGCTGTGGTTTCGGTGACCTGGGTTTGGTTTCTTTGACCTGGTTTTTGGTTTCTGTGACCCGGCTTTGGTTTCTGTCACCCCGCTTTGGTTTCTGTGACCTGCCTTTAGTTTCTACAACCCGGCTTTGGTTTCTCTGACCCGGTTTTGGTTTATGTGACCCGGCTTTGGTTTCTGTGACCCGGCTTTGGTTGTTGTGACCCGGCTTTGGTTTCTGTGACCCGGCTTTGGTTTCCGTGACCCGGCTTTGGTTTCTTTGACCTGGACTCGGTTTCTGTGACCCGGCTTTGGTTTTTCTGACCCGGCTTTGGTTTCAGTGACCCGGCTTTAGTTTCAATGACCCGGCGTTGGTTTCTGTGACCCGCCTTGGTTTTTCTGACCCGGCTTTGGTTTCTGTGACCCGGCTTTCGTTTCTGTGACCCGGCTTTGGTTTCTGTGACCAGGCTTTGGTTTCCGTGACCCGGCTTTGGGTTCTTTGACCTGGACTCGGTTTCTGTGACCCGGCTTTGGTTTTTCTGACCCGGCTTTGGTTTCAGTGACCCGGCTTTAGTTTCAATGACCCGGCGTTGGTTTCTGTGACCCGCCTTGGTTTTTCTGACCCGGCTTTGGTTTCTGTGACCCGGCTTTCGTTTCTGTGACCCGGCTTTGGTTTCTGTGACCAGGCTTTGGTTTCCGTGACCCGGCTTTGGGTTCTTTGACCTGGACTCGGTTTCTGTGACCCGGCTTTGGTTTTTCTGACCCGGCTTTGGTTTCAGTGACCCGGCTTTAGTTTCAATGACCCGGCGTTGGTTTCTGTGACCCGCCTTGGTTTTTCTGACCCGGCTTTGGTTTCTGTGACCCGGCTTTCGTTTCTGTGACCCGGCTTTGGTTTCTGTGACCAGGCTTTGGTTTCCGTGACCCGGCTTTGGGTTCTTTGACCTGGACTCGGTTTCTGTGACCCGGCTTTGGTTTTTCTGACCCGGCTTTGGTTTCAGTGACCCGGCTTTAGTTTCAATGACCCGGCGTTGGTTTCTGTGACCCGCCTTGGTTTTTCTGACCCGGCTTTGGTTTCTGTGACCCGGCTTTCGTTTCTGTGACCCGGCTTTGGTTTCTGTGACCAGGCTTTGGTTTCCGTGACCCGGCTTTGGGTTCTTTGACCTGGACTCGGTTTCTGTGACCCGGCTTTGGTTTTTCTGACCCGGCTTTGGTTTCAGTGACCCGGCTTTAGTTTCAATGACCCGGCGTTGGTTTCTGTGACCCGCCTTGGTTTTTCTGACCCGGCTTTGGTTTCTGTGACCCGGCTTTCGTTTCTGTGACCCGGCTTTGGTTTCTGTGACCAGGCTTTGGTTTCCGTGACCCGGCTTTGGGTTCTTTGACCTGGACTCGGTTTCTGTGACCCGGCTTTGGTTTTTCTGACCCGGCTTTGGTTTCAGTGACCCGGCTTTAGTTTCAATGACCCGGCGTTGGTTTCTGTGACCCGCCTTGGTTTTTCTGACCCGGCTTTGGTTTCTGTGACCCGGCTTTCGTTTCTGTGACCCGGCTTTGGTTTCTGTGACCAGGCTTTGGTTTCCGTGACCCGGCTTTGGGTTCTTTGACCTGGACTCGGTTTCTGTGACCCGGCTTTGGTTTTTCTGACCCGGCTTTGGTTTCAGTGACCCGGCTTTAGTTTCAATGACCCGGCGTTGGTTTCTGTGACCCGCCTTGGTTTTTCTGACCCGGCTTTGGTTTCTGTGACCCGGCTTTCGTTTCTGTGACCCGGCTTTGGTTTCTGTGACCAGGCTTTGGTTTCCGTGACCCGGCTTTGGGTTCTTTGACCTGGACTCGGTTTCTGTGACCCGGCTTTGGTTTTTCTGACCCGGCTTTGGTTTCAGTGACCCGGCTTTAGTTTCAATGACCCGGCGTTGGTTTCTGTGACCCGCCTTGGTTTTTCTGACCCGGCTTTGGTTTCTGTGACCCGGCTTTCGTTTCTGTGACCCGGCTTTGGTTTCTGTGACCAGGCTTTGGTTTCCGTGACCCGGCTTTGGGTTCTTTGACCTGGACTCGGTTTCTGTGACCCGGCTTTGGTTTTTCTGACCCGGCTTTGGTTTCAGTGACCCGGCTTTAGTTTCAATGACCCGGCGTTGGTTTCTGTGACCCGCCTTGGTTTTTCTGACCCGGCTTTGGTTTCTGTGACCCGGCTTTCGTTTCTGTGACCCGGCTTTGGTTTCTGTGACCAGGCTTTGGTTTCCGTGACCCGGCTTTGGGTTCTTTGACCTGGACTCGGTTTCTGTGACCCGGCTTTGGTTTTTCTGACCCGGCTTTGGTTTCAGTGACCCGGCTTTAGTTTCAATGACCCGGCGTTGGTTTCTGTGACCCGCCTTGGTTTTTCTGACCCGGCTTTGGTTTCTGTGACCCGGCTTTCGTTTCTGTGACCCGGCTTTGGTTTCTGTGACCAGGCTTTGGTTTCCGTGACCCGGCTTTGGGTTCTTTGACCTGGACTCGGTTTCTGTGACCCGGCTTTGGTTTTTCTGACCCGGCTTTGGTTTCAGTGACCCGGCTTTAGTTTCAATGACCCGGCGTTGGTTTCTGTGACCCGCCTTGGTTTTTCTGACCCGGCTTTGGTTTCTGTGACCCGGCTTTCGTTTCTGTGACCCGGCTTTGGTTTCTGTGACCAGGCTTTGGTTTCCGTGACCCGGCTTTGGGTTCTTTGACCTGGACTCGGTTTCTGTGACCCGGCTTTGGTTTTTCTGACCCGGCTTTGGTTTCAGTGACCCGGCTTTAGTTTCAATGACCCGGCGTTGGTTTCTGTGACCCGCCTTGGTTTTTCTGACCCGGCTTTGGTTTCTGTGACCCGGCTTTCGTTTCTGTGACCCGGCTTTGGTTTCTGTGACCAGGCTTTGGTTTCCGTGACCCGGCTTTGGGTTCTTTGACCTGGACTCGGTTTCTGTGACCCGGCTTTGGTTTTTCTGACCCGGCTTTGGTTTCAGTGACCCGGCTTTAGTTTCAATGACCCGGCGTTGGTTTCTGTGACCCGCCTTGGTTTTTCTGACCCGGCTTTGGTTTCTGTGACCCGGCTTTGGTTTCTGTGACCCGGCTTTGGTTTCTGTGACCCGGCTTTGGTTTCTGTGACCCGGCTTTGGTTTCTGTGACCCGGCTTTGGTTGTTGTGACCTGGCTTTGTTTCCTCTGAACCGGCTTTGAGTTTTGTGACACGGATATGGTTTCCGTGACCCGGCTTTGGTTTCTATGACCCGGCTTTGGTTTTTGTGACCCGGCTTTAGTTTCTGTGACCCGGACTCGGTTTTTGTGAGCCGGCTCTGTTTTGTGTGACCCAGCTTTGCTTTCTGTGACCCGGCTCTGGTTTCTGTATCCCGACATTCGTTTCTGTGACCCGGCTTTTGTTTCGGTAACCCGGCTTTTGTTTCTCTGACCCGGCTTTCGTTTCTGTGACCCGGCTTTGGTTTCTGTGACCCGGCTTTGGTTTATGTGACCCGGGTTTGGTTTTTGTGATCCGGCTTTGGTTTCTGTGACCCGGCTTTGGTTTCTGTTACCCGGCTTTAGTTTCTGTGACCCGGCTTTGGTTTCTGTGATCCGGCTTTGGTTTCTGTTACCCGGCTTTGGTTTCTGTGACCCGACTTTGTTTTATGTGACCCGCCTTTTGTTTCTGTGACCCGGCTTTGGTCTCTGTGACTCGGCTTTGGTTTCTGTGACCCGGCTTTGGTTCCTGTGACCCGGCTTTGGTTTCTGTGACCCGGCTTTGGTTTCCGTGACCCGGCTTTGGTTTTTGTGGCCTGAGTTTAGGTTCTATTACCCGGCTTTGGTTTCTGTGACCCGGGGTTGGTTTCTGTGACCCGGGTTCGGTTTCTGTGACCCGGCTTTGGTTTCTGTGACCCAGCTTTGGTTTCTGTGACCCGGCTTTGGTTTCAGGGACCCGGCTTTGGTTTCTGTGACTCGGCTTTGGTTTCTGTGACCCGGCTTTGGTTTCCGTACCCCGGCTTTGGTTTCTGTGACCCGGCTTTGGTTTATGTGATCCTGTTTTGGTTTCTGGGACCCGGCTTTGGTTTCCGTGACCCGGCTTTGGTTTTTGTGGCCTGAGTTTAGGTTCTATTACCCGGCTTTGGTTTCTGTGACCCGGGGTTGGTTTCTGTGACCCGGGTTCGGTTTCTGTGACCCGGCTTTGGTTTCTGTGACCCAGCTTTGGTTTCTGTGACCCGGCTTTGGTTTCAGGGACCCGGCTTTGGTTTCTGTGACTCGGCTTTGGTTTCTGTGACCCGGCTTTGGTTTCCGTACCCCGGCTTTGGTTTCTGTGACCCGGCTTTGGTTTATGTGATCCTGTTTTGGTTTCTGGGACCCGGCTTTGGTTTCCGTGACCCGGCTTTGGTTTTTGTGGCCTGAGTTTAGGTTCTATTACCCGGCTTTGGTTTCTGTGACCCGGGGTTGGTTTCTGTGACCCGGGTTCGGTTTCTGTGACCCGGCTTTGGTTTCTGTGACCCAGCTTTGGTTTCTGTGACCCGGCTTTGGTTTCAGGGACCCGGCTTTGGTTTCTGTGACTCGGCTTTGGTTTCTGTGACCCGGCTTTGGTTTCCGTACCCCGGCTTTGGTTTCTGTGACCCGGCTTTGGTTTATGTGATCCTGTTTTGGTTTCTGGGACCCGGCTTTGGTTTCCGTGACCCGGCTTTGGTTTTTGTGGCCTGAGTTTAGGTTCTATTACCCGGCTTTGGTTTCTGTGACCCGGGGTTGGTTTCTGTGACCCGGGTTCGGTTTCTGTGACCCGGCTTTGGTTTCTGTGACCCAGCTTTGGTTTCTGTGACCCGGCTTTGGTTTCAGGGACCCGGCTTTGGTTTCTGTGACTCGGCTTTGGTTTCTGTGACCCGGCTTTGGTTTCCGTGACCCGGCTTTGGTTTTTGTGGCCTGAGTTTAGTTTCTGTTACCCGGCTTTGGTTTCTGTGACCCGGGTTTGGTTTCTGTGACCCGGGTTCGGTTTCTGTGACCCGGCTTTTGGTTTCTGTGACCTGGCTTTGGTTTGTGTGACCCGTCTTTGGTTTATGTGACCCGGCTTTGGTTTCTCTGACCCAGCTTTGGTTTCTGTGACCCGGCTTTGGTTTCTCTGACACGGCTTTTGTTTTTATGACCCGGCTTTGGTTTCTGTGACCCAGCTTTGGTTTCGGTGATCCGGCTTTGGTTTCTTTGTCCCGGCTTTGGTTTCTTTTACCTGGCTTTGGATTCTGTGACCCGGCTTCGGTTTCTGTGACCCGCCTTTGGTTTATGTGGCCCGGCTTTGGTTTCTTTGACCCGGCTTTGGTTTCAGTGACCCGGGTTTGGTTTCTGTGACCCGGCTTTTGGTTTCTGTGACCCGGCATTGGTTTCTGTGACCCGAATTTGGTTTCTGTGACCTGTTGTTGGTTTCTGCGACCCGGCTTTGGTTTGTGTGACCCAGCTTTGGTTTCTGTGACCCGGCTTTGGTTTCTGTGACCCGGCTTTGGATTCTGTGACCCGGCTTTGGTTTCTGTGACCCAGCTTAGGTTTCAGTGACCCGGCTTTGGTTTCTGTGACCCGGCTTTGGCTTCGGTGACCCGGCTTTGGTCTCTGTGACCCGGCTTTGGTTTCTAAGACCCGGCTTTGGTTTCTGTGACCCGGCTTTGGCTTCGGTGACCCGGCTTTGGTCTCTGTGACCCGGCTTTGGTTTCTAAGACCCGGCTTTGGTTTCTGTGACCCGGCTTTGGCTTCGGTGACCCGGCTTTGGTCTCTGTGACCCGGCTTTGGTTTCTAAGACCCGGCTTTGGTTTCTGTGACCCGGCTTTGGCTTCGGTGACCCGGCTTTGGTCTCTGTGACCCGGCTTTGGTTTCTAAGACCCGGCTTTGGTTTCTGTGACCCGGCTTTGGCTTCGGTGACCCGGCTTTGGTCTCTGTGACCCGGCTTTGGTTTCTAAGACCCGGCTTTGGTTTCTGTGACCCGGCTTTGGCTTCGGTGACCCGGCTTTGGTCTCTGTGACCCGGCTTTGGTTTCTAAGACCCGGCTTTGGTTTCTGTGACCCGGCTTTGGCTTCGGTGACCCGGCTTTGGTCTCTGTGACCCGGCTTTGGTTTCTAAGACCCGGCTTTGGTTTCTGTGACCCGGCTTTGGCTTCGGTGACCCGGCTTTGGTCTCTGTGACCCGGCTTTGGTTTCTAAGACCCGGCTTTGGTTTCTGTGACCCGGCTTTGGCTTCGGTGACCCGGCTTTGGTCTCTGTGACCCGGCTTTGGTTTCTAAGACCCGGCTTTGGTTTCTGTGACCCGGCTTTGGCTTCGGTGACCCGGCTTTGGTCTCTGTGACCCGGCTTTGGTTTCTAAGACCCGGCTTTGGTTTCTGTGACCCGGCTTTGGCTTCGGTGACCCGGCTTTGGTCTCTGTGACCCGGCTTTGGTTTCTAAGACCCGGCTTTGGTTTCTGTGACCCGGCTTTGGCTTCGGTGACCCGGCTTTGGTCTCTGTGACCCGGCTTTGGTTTCTAAGACCCGGCTTTGGTTTCTGTGACCCGGCTTTGGCTTCGGTGACCCGGCTTTGGTCTCTGTGACCCGGCTTTGGTTTCTAAGACCCGGCTTTGGTTTCTGTGACCCGGCTTTGGCTTCGGTGACCCGGCTTTGGTCTCTGTGACCCGGCTTTGGTTTCTAAGACCCGGCTTTGGTTTCTGTGACCCGGCTTTGGCTTCGGTGACCCGGCTTTGGTCTCTGTGACCCGGCTTTGGTTTCTAAGACCCGGCTTTGGTTTCTGTGACCCGGCTTTGGCTTCGGTGACCCGGCTTTGGTCTCTGTGACCCGGCTTTGGTTTCTAAGACCCGGCTTTGGTTTCTGTGACCCGGCTTTGGCTTCGGTGACCCGGCTTTGGTCTCTGTGACCCGGCTTTGGTTTCTAAGACCCGGCTTTGGTTTCTGTGACCCGGCTTTGGCTTCGGTGACCCGGCTTTGGTCTCTGTGACCCGGCTTTGGTTTCTAAGACCCGGCTTTGGTTTCTGTGACCCGGCTTTGGCTTCGGTGACCCGGCTTTGGTCTCTGTGACCCGGCTTTGGTTTCTAAGACCCGGCTTTGGTTTCTGTGACCCGGCTTTGGCTTCGGTGACCCGGCTTTGGTCTCTGTGACCCGGCTTTGGTTTCTAAGACCCGGCTTTGGTTTCTGTGACCCGGCTTTGGCTTCGGTGACCCGGCTTTGGTCTCTGTGACCCGGCTTTGGTTTCTAAGACCCGGCTTTGGTTTCTGTGACCCGGCTTTGGCTTCGGTGACCCGGCTTTGGTCTCTGTGACCCGGCTTTGGTTTCTAAGACCCGGCTTTGGTTTCTGTGACCCGGCTTTGGCTTCGGTGACCCGGCTTTGGTCTCTGTGACCCGGCTTTGGTTTCTAAGACCCGGCTTTGGTTTCTGTGACCCGGCTTTGGCTTCGGTGACCCGGCTTTGGTCTCTGTGACCCGGCTTTGGTTTCTAAGACCCGGCTTTGGTTTCTGTGACCCGGCTTTGGCTTCGGTGACCCGGCTTTGGTCTCTGTGACCCGGCTTTGGTTTCTAAGACCCGGCTTTGGTTTCTGTGACCCGGCTTTGGCTTCGGTGACCCGGCTTTGGTCTCTGTGACCCGGCTTTGGTTTCTAAGACCCGGCTTTGGTTTCTGTGACCCGGCTTTGGCTTCGGTGACCCGGCTTTGGTCTCTGTGACCCGGCTTTGGTTTCTAAGACCCGGCTTTGGTTTCTGTGACCCGGCTTTGGCTTCGGTGACCCGGCTTTGGTCTCTGTGACCCGGCTTTGGTTTCTAAGACCCGGCTTTGGTTTCTGTGACCCGGCTTTGGCTTCGGTGACCCGGCTTTGGTCTCTGTGACCCGGCTTTGGTTTCTAAGACCCGGCTTTGGTTTCTGTGACCCGGCTTTGGCTTCGGTGACCCGGCTTTGGTCTCTGTGACCCGGCTTTGGTTTCTAAGACCCGGCTTTGGTTTCTGTGACCCGGCTTTGGCTTCGGTGACCCGGCTTTGGTCTCTGTGACCCGGCTTTGGTTTCTAAGACCCGGCTTTGGTTTCTGTGACCCGGCTTTGGCTTCGGTGACCCGGCTTTGGTCTCTGTGACCCGGCTTTGGTTTCTAAGACCCGGCTTTGGTTTCTGTGACCCGGCTTTGGCTTCGGTGACCCGGCTTTGGTCTCTGTGACCCGGCTTTGGTTTCTAAGACCCGGCTTTGGTTTCTGTGACCCGGCTTTCGTTTCTGTGACCTGCCTTTGGTTTTTGCGACCCGGCTTTGGTTTCTGTGACCCAGCTTTGGTTTCTCTGACCCGGCTTTGGTTTCTGTGACCCAGCTTAGGTTTCAGTGACCCGGCTTTGGTTTCTGTGACCCCGCTTTGGTTCCATGACCCGGCTTTGGTTTCCGTGACCCGGCTTCAGTTTCTGTGACCCGGCTTCGGTTTCTGTGACCCAGCTTTGATTTCTGTGACCCGGCTTTGGTTTTTGTGACCAGGCTTTGGTTTCTGTGACCCGGCTTTGGTTTCTATAATCCGGCTTTGGTTTTCGTGACCTGGCTTTGGTTTCCGTGGCCCAACTTTGGTTTCTTTGACCCGGCTTTGGTTTCCCTGAACCGGGTTTGATTTCTGTATCCCGGCTTTTGGTTTCTATGACCCGGCTTGGGTCTCTGTGACCCGGCTTTGGTTTCTGTGCCCTGCCATTGGTTTCTGCAACCCAGTTTTGGTCTCCGTGACCCGGCATTGGTTTTTGTGACCCGGGTTTGGTTTCTGTGACCCGGGTTCGGTTTCTGTGACCTGGCTTTGGTTTATGTGACCCGGCTTTGGTTGTTGTGACCCGGCTTTGGTTTCTGTGACCCGGCTTTGGTTTCTGTGACCCGGCTTTGGTTTCTGTGACCTGGCTTTAGTTTCTGTGGCCCGGCTTTGGTTTCTGTGACCCGGCTTTGGTTTCCGTGACCAGGCTTTGGTTTCCGTGACCCGGCTTTGGTTTCTGTGGCCCGGCTTTGGTTTCTGTGACCCAGCTTTGGTTTCTCTGACCCGGCTTAGGTTTCTGTGACCCAGCTTTGGTTTCTCTGACCCGGCTTAGGTTTCTGTGACCCAGCTTTGGTTTCTCTGACCCGGCTTAGGTTTCTGTGACCCAGCTTTGGTTTCTCTGACCCGGCTTAGGTTTCTGTGACCCAGCTTTGGTTTCTCTGACCCGGCTTAGGTTTCTGTGACCCAGCTTTGGTTTCTCTGACCCGGCTTAGGTTTCTGTGACCCAGCTTTGGTTTCTCTGACCCGGCTTAGGTTTCTGTGACCCAGCTTTGGTTTCTCTGACCCGGCTTAGGTTTCTGTGACCCAGCTTTGGTTTCTCTGACCCGGCTTAGGTTTCTGTGACCCAGCTTTGGTTTCTCTGACCCGGCTTAGGTTTCTGTGACCCAGCTTTGGTTTCTCTGACCCGGCTTAGGTTTCTGTGACCCAGCTTTGGTTTCTCTGACCCGGCTTAGGTTTCTGTGACCCAGCTTTGGTTTCTCTGACCCGGCTTAGGTTTCTGTGACCCAGCTTTGGTTTCTCTGACCCGGCTTAGGTTTCTGTGACCCAGCTTTGGTTTCTCTGACCCGGCTTAGGTTTCTGTGACCCAGCTTTGGTTTCTCTGACCCGGCTTAGGTTTCTGTGACCCAGCTTTGGTTTCTCTGACCCGGCTTAGGTTTCTGTGACCCAGCTTTGGTTTCTCTGACCCGGCTTAGGTTTCTGTGACCCAGCTTTGGTTTCTCTGACCCGGCTTAGGTTTCTGTGACCCAGCTTTGGTTTCTCTGACCCGGCTTAGGTTTCTGTGACCCAGCTTTGGTTTCTCTGACCCGGCTTAGGTTTCTGTGACCCAGCTTTGGTTTCTCTGACCCGGCTTAGGTTTCTGTGACCCAGCTTTGGTTTCTCTGACCCGGCTTAGGTTTCTGTGACCCAGCTTTGGTTTCTCTGACCCGGCTTAGGTTTCTGTGACCCAGCTTTGGTTTCTCTGACCCGGCTTAGGTTTCTGTGACCCAGCTTTGGTTTCTCTGACCCGGCTTAGGTTTCTGTGACCCAGCTTTGGTTTCTCTGACCCGGCTTAGGTTTCTGTGACCCAGCTTTGGTTTCTCTGACCCGGCTTAGGTTTCTGTGACCCAGCTTTGGTTTCTCTGACCCGGCTTAGGTTTCTGTGACCCAGCTTTGGTTTCTCTGACCCGGCTTAGGTTTCTGTGACCCAGCTTTGGTTTCTCTGACCCGGCTTAGGTTTCTGTGACCCAGCTTTGGTTTCTCTGACCCGGCTTAGGTTTCTGTGACCCAGCTTTGGTTTCTCTGACCCGGCTTAGGTTTCTGTGACCCAGCTTTGGTTTCTCTGACCCGGCTTAGGTTTCTGTGACCCAGCTTTGGTTTCTCTGACCCGGCTTAGGTTTCTGTGACCCAGCTTTGGTTTCTCTGACCCGGCTTAGGTTTCTGTGACCCAGCTTTGGTTTCTCTGACCCGGCTTAGGTTTCTGTGACCCAGCTTTGGTTTCTCTGACCCGGCTTAGGTTTCTGTGACCCAGCTTTGGTTTCTCTGACCCGGCTTAGGTTTCTGTGACCCAGCTTTGGTTTCTCTGACCCGGCTTAGGTTTCTGTGACCCAGCTTTGGTTTCTCTGACCCGGCTTAGGTTTCTGTGACCCAGCTTTGGTTTCTCTGACCCGGCTTAGGTTTCTGTGACCCAGCTTTGGTTTCTCTGACCCGGCTTAGGTTTCTGTGACCCAGCTTTGGTTTCTCTGACCCGGCTTAGGTTTCTGTGACCCAGCTTTGGTTTCTCTGACCCGGCTTAGGTTTCTGTGACCCAGCTTTGGTTTCTCTGACCCGGCTTAGGTTTCTGTGACCCAGCTTTGGTTTCTCTGACCCGGCTTAGGTTTCTGTGACCCAGCTTTGGTTTCTCTGACCCGGCTTAGGTTTCTGTGACCCAGCTTTGGTTTCTCTGACCCGGCTTAGGTTTCTGTGACCCAGCTTTGGTTTCTCTGACCCGGCTTAGGTTTCTGTGACCCAGCTTTGGTTTCTCTGACCCGGCTTAGGTTTCTGTGACCCAGCTTTGGTTTCTCTGACCCGGCTTAGGTTTCTGTGACCCAGCTTTGGTTTCTCTGACCCGGCTTAGGTTTCTGTGACCCAGCTTTGGTTTCTCTGACCCGGCTTAGGTTTCTGTGACCCAGCTTTGGTTTCTCTGACCCGGCTTAGGTTTCTGTGACCCAGCTTTGGTTTCTCTGACCCGGCTTAGGTTTCTGTGACCCAGCTTTGGTTTCTCTGACCCGGCTTAGGTTTCTGTGACCCAGCTTTGGTTTCTCTGACCCGGCTTAGGTTTCTGTGACCCAGCTTTGGTTTCTCTGACCCGGCTTAGGTTTCTGTGACCCAGCTTTGGTTTCTCTGACCCGGCTTAGGTTTCTGTGACCCAGCTTTGGTTTCTCTGACCCGGCTTAGGTTTCTGTGACCCAGCTTTGGTTTCTCTGACCCGGCTTAGGTTTCTGTGACCCAGCTTTGGTTTCTCTGACCCGGCTTAGGTTTCTGTGACCCAGCTTTGGTTTCTCTGACCCGGCTTAGGTTTCTGTGACCCAGCTTTGGTTTCTCTGACCCGGCTTAGGTTTCTGTGACCCAGCTTTGGTTTCTCTGACCCGGCTTAGGTTTCTGTGACCCAGCTTTGGTTTCTCTGACCCGGCTTAGGTTTCTGTGACCCAGCTTTGGTTTCTCTGACCCGGCTTAGGTTTCTGTGACCCAGCTTTGGTTTCTCTGACCCGGCTTAGGTTTCTGTGACCCAGCTTTGGTTTCTCTGACCCGGCTTAGGTTTCTGTGACCCAGCTTTGGTTTCTCTGACCCGGCTTAGGTTTCTGTGACCCAGCTTTGGTTTCTCTGACCCGGCTTAGGTTTCTGTGACCCAGCTTTGGTTTCTCTGACCCGGCTTAGGTTTCTGTGACCCAGCTTTGGTTTCTCTGACCCGGCTTAGGTTTCTGTGACCCAGCTTTGGTTTCTCTGACCCGGCTTAGGTTTCTGTGACCCAGCTTTGGTTTCTCTGACCCGGCTTAGGTTTCTGTGACCCAGCTTTGGTTTCTCTGACCCGGCTTAGGTTTCTGTGACCCAGCTTTGGTTTCTCTGACCCGGCTTAGGTTTCTGTGACCCAGCTTTGGTTTCTCTGACCCGGCTTAGGTTTCTGTGACCCAGCTTTGGTTTCTCTGACCCGGCTTAGGTTTCTGTGACCCAGCTTTGGTTTCTCTGACCCGGCTTAGGTTTCTGTGACCCAGCTTTGGTTTCTCTGACCCGGCTTAGGTTTCTGTGACCCAGCTTTGGTTTCTCTGACCCGGCTTAGGTTTCTGTGACCCAGCTTTGGTTTCTCTGACCCGGCTTAGGTTTCTGTGACCCAGCTTTGGTTTCTCTGACCCGGCTTAGGTTTCTGTGACCCAGCTTTGGTTTCTCTGACCCGGCTTAGGTTTCTGTGACCCAGCTTTGGTTTCTCTGACCCGGCTTAGGTTTCTGTGACCCAGCTTTGGTTTCTCTGACCCGGCTTAGGTTTCTGTGACCCAGCTTTGGTTTCTCTGACCCGGCTTAGGTTTCTGTGACCCAGCTTTGGTTTCTCTGACCCGGCTTAGGTTTCTGTGACCCAGCTTTGGTTTCTCTGACCCGGCTTAGGTTTCTGTGACCCAGCTTTGGTTTCTCTGACCCGGCTTAGGTTTCTGTGACCCAGCTTTGGTTTCTCTGACCCGGCTTAGGTTTCTGTGACCCAGCTTTGGTTTCTCTGACCCGGCTTAGGTTTCTGTGACCCAGCTTTGGTTTCTCTGACCCGGCTTAGGTTTCTGTGACCCAGCTTTGGTTTCTCTGACCCGGCTTAGGTTTCTGTGACCCAGCTTTGGTTTCTCTGACCCGGCTTAGGTTTCTGTGACCCAGCTTTGGTTTCTCTGACCCGGCTTAGGTTTCTGTGACCCAGCTTTGGTTTCTCTGACCCGGCTTAGGTTTCTGTGACCCAGCTTTGGTTTCTCTGACCCGGCTTAGGTTTCTGTGACCCAGCTTTGGTTTCTCTGACCCGGCTTAGGTTTCTGTGACCCAGCTTTGGTTTCTCTGACCCGGCTTAGGTTTCTGTGACCCAGCTTTGGTTTCTCTGACCCGGCTTAGGTTTCTGTGACCCAGCTTTGGTTTCTCTGACCCGGCTTAGGTTTCTGTGACCCAGCTTTGGTTTCTCTGACCCGGCTTAGGTTTCTGTGACCCAGCTTTGGTTTCTCTGACCCGGCTTAGGTTTCTGTGACCCAGCTTTGGTTTCTCTGACCCGGCTTAGGTTTCTGTGACCCAGCTTTGGTTTCTCTGACCCGGCTTAGGTTTCTGTGACCCAGCTTTGGTTTCTCTGACCCGGCTTAGGTTTCTGTGACCCAGCTTTGGTTTCTCTGACCCGGCTTAGGTTTCTGTGACCCAGCTTTGGTTTCTCTGACCCGGCTTAGGTTTCTGTGACCCAGCTTTGGTTTCTCTGACCCGGCTTAGGTTTCTGTGACCCAGCTTTGGTTTCTCTGACCCGGCTTAGGTTTCTGTGACCCAGCTTTGGTTTCTCTGACCCGGCTTAGGTTTCTGTGACCCAGCTTTGGTTTCTACGACCTGGCTTTCGTTTCTGTGATCCGGCTGTTGTGTATGTGAACCGGCTTTGGTTTTTGTGACCCAACTTTGGTTTCTGTGACCTGGCTTTAGTTTCTGTGGCCCGGCTTTGGTTTCTGTGACCCAGCTTTGGTTTCCGTTACCTGGCTTTGGTTTCAGTGGCCTGCCTTTGGTTTCTGTGCCCCGGGTTCGGTTTCTGTGACCCGGCGTTGGTTGATGTGATCCGGTTTTGGTCGGTGTGGCCCCGCTTTGGTTTCTGTGACCCGGTTTTGGTTTCCGTGGCCCGGATTCGGTTTCTGTGACCCAGGTTCGGTTTTTGTGACCCGGCTTTGGTTTCTGCGACCCGGCTTTGGTTGTTGTGACCCGGCTTTGGTTTATGTGATCCGGCTTTGGTTTGTGTGACCCGGCTTTGGTTTCTATGGCCCGGCTTTGGTTACTGTGACCCGGCTTTGGTTTACGTGACCCGGCTTTGGTTTCCGTGACCTGGCTTTGGTTTCTATGACCCGGATTTGGTTTCTGTCACCCGGCTTTGGTTTCTGTGACCCGGCTTTGGTTTCTGTGACCCAGCTTTGGTTGTTGTGACCCGGCTTTGGTTCCTGTGACCCGGATTTGGTTTCTGTGACCCAGGTTTGGTTTCCGTGACCCGGCTTTGGTTTCCGTGACTCGACTTTGGCTTTCGTGACCCTGCTTTAGTTTCTGTGACCCGGATTTGGCTTCCGTGACCCGGCTTTGTTTTCCGTGACCCAGCTTTGGTTTCTCTGACCCGGCTTTGGTTTCTCTGTCCCTGCTTTGGATTATGTGACCCGGCTTTTGTTTTGGTGACCTGGCTTTTGTTTCTCTACCCCGGCTTTCGTTTCCGTTAACCGGCTTTTGTTTCTGTGACCTGGCGTTGGTTTCTGTGACCCTGCTTTGGTTTCTTTGACCCAGATTTGGTTTCTGTGACCCGGCTTTGGTTTCCGTGACCCGACTTCGGTTTATGTGACCTGGCTTTGGTTTCTATGACACGGTTATGGTTTCTGTGACCCGGCTTTGGTTTTTGTGACCCGGCTTTGGTTTCTGTGACCTGGCTTTGGTTTCTGTGACCCGGCTTTGGTTTCCGTGACCTGGCTTTGGTTTCCGTGGCCCGACTTTGGTTTCTTTGACCCGGCTTTGGTTTCCCTGACCCGGGTTTGGCTTCTGTATCCCGGCTTTTGGTTTCTGTGACCCGGCTTTGGTTTCCGTGCCCTGCCTTTGGTTTATGCGACCCGGCTTTGGTTTTCGTGACCCGTCATTGGTTTCTGTGACCCGGCTTTGGTTTCTGAGACCCAGCTTTGGTTTCTGTGACCCGGCTTTGGTTTCTTTGACCTGGCTTTGGTTTCCGTGACCTGGCTTTGGTTTGTGTGACCCGGCTGTGGCTTCTGTTACCCGGCTTTTGTTTCTTTGACCTGGCTTTGGTGTCTGTGACCGGCGTTGGTTTCTGTGACCCGGCTTTGGTTTCTGTGTCCTGGCTTTGGTTTCTGTGACCCGGCTTTGGTTTCCGTGACCCGGCTTTTGTTTCTGTGACCTGGCTTTGGTTTCTGTGACCCAGCTTTGGTTTCTGTGACCCGGCTTTGGTTTCTGTGACCCGGCTTTGGTTTATGTGACCCGGCTTTGGTGTCTGTGACCCGGCTTTGGCTCCTCTGACCCGGCTTTAGGTTGTGACCCGGCTTTTGATTATGTGACCCGGCTGTGGTTTCTGTGACCCGGCTTTTGTTTCTGTGACCCAGCTTTGGTTCCTGTAACTCGGCTTTGGTTTCTGTGACCCGGCTTTGGTTTCTGTTTCCAGGCTTTCGTTTTCGTGACCCGGCTTTGGTTTCCGTAGCCCGGCTTTCGTTTCTGTGACCCGGCTTTGGTTTCTATGACCGGGGATTGGTTTCTGTGACCCGGGTTCGGTTTCTGTGACCCGGCTTTGGTTTATGTGACCTGGCTTGGCTTGTGTGACCCGGGTTGGTTTCTGTGACCCGGCTTTAGTTTATGTGATCCGGCTTTGGTTTCTGTGACCTGGCTTTTGTTTCTGTGACCCGACTTTGGTTTCTGTAACCCGAACTTGGTTTCTGTGACCCAGCTCCAGTTTGTGTGACCCGGCTTTGGTTTCGGTGACCCTGCTTTGGTTTCTTTGACCCGGCTTTGGTTTATGTGACCCAGCTTTTGTTTCTGTGACCCCGCTCTGGTTTCCGTGACCCGGCTTTGGTTTATGTGGCCCGGCTTTGGTTTCTTTGACCCGGCTTTGGTTTCGGTGACCCGGGTTCGGTTTCTGTGACCCGGCTTTTGGTTTCTGTCACCCGGCTTTGGTTTCTGTGACCCGGCTTTGGTTTCTGTGACCTGCCTTTGGTTTCTGCGACCCGGCTTTGGTTTCTTCGACCCGGCTTTGGTTTCTGTGACCCGGTTTTGGTTTATGTGACCCGGCTTTGGCATTTGTGACCCGGGGTTGGTCTCTGTGACCCGGGTCCGGTTTCTGTGACCCAGCTTTGGTTTATGTAATCCGGCTTTGGTTGGTGTGACCTGGCTTTGGTTTCTGTGACCCGGCTTTGGTTTCTGTGGCCTGGGTTTGGTTTCTGTGACCCGGGTTCGGTTTTTGTGACCCGGCTTTGGTTTCCGTGACCCGGCTTTGGTTTCCAT